>JAHDVE020007429.1:0-52977 GCA_022606495.2 Halesus radiatus | reverse complement strand
TAAATATTGAAGTTTCTAAAATTCATTATAATTAAGTTGATACTAAAAATTACTTCTGTGAATTAATTAAAAATTGGTGGTTTTAAGTGAAATTATAATAATCGAAAGTGTTTATAAATAAAGTGTTTGAATCGAAGTCTTCTAAAATTCATTATATTTAAGTGAAGTGATATAAAAAAAGTGACCCAGTAAATAAAGTGTTTTGTGTTCGAATTAATATTGTATTCAAATAAATTCTCTTGTTGATCTAATTTTCTCAAAACTGTTAGAGCAATGTGATAATAATAATAGTTTAATAAATATTGAAAATTTCTAAAATTAATAAAGTTATTTGTTTAAAGATTTTTTAAATTAGCTTCTGTGAATTAATTAAAATTGTTTAAATGAAATATGATTTAATTCATATTTTATGTTGAACTGAATTTATTACGAGTTTAAGAAAAATTAAATATAATTGCGTTTAAAATAATTTAGTGAAAGTTTAAAAACAGCTGAGTCTTAGTTTCACATAATTCATTTTAATACTTAGTGTGGGATTAATTTCGTAAAAGAAAAATAATAAAGCTCTAAAATATTACCAAGCGTTCGGTTTACGGATTTAATTAATAGTTAGTAAAGAAAATTACGTGAGTACAAAGAATAAAATAGGAAAATAAAACAACAAAAATTAAATATTATCTAATAAAATTTGGATTTAGAGATCATTAAATTTGAAGAAATAGTACAAATCGGTAGATCACGAATTGAAATTAGGAAACACTAGATTGTATTAAGTAAATATTTCTAAATTAGATTAAACATACCAGGCAGGGAAGTCCAATATTTTCCCAAACCTCGTAATTGGCGTGTATAACCCGTCTGGAAAAATTATGAAATTTGTCGGGAGTTCAGGTGAGTCAACCATTTAATATAAAAGTTTTCAGGTTCTCCCGGGGAAGGCGAGGACGGAGACATGAATTATATTTCTAATGATTTATAAGTACATGTATTGTATATATGTGTATATATATATGATTATATTTAATGTTTAATATATAGGTCAATACTATACGACCGTTATCTATCATGAGTAAATGTTTTGTATACTTGATCAAAGCCGTTCTAATCAAATAATTATGTTCAAATACATTTTGGGGTACCCGAGCGGTATGTCTAGCTCCATTAAATATTTTACGATAATCCTCTCTTTTCACATTGAATTATAATTAAACGAGTACTAAAGATAATTCAATTGTCTCACTCAATACCAGTACTTGAATTTAAATATTCAGAAATATAATTTTTACATAAATACATCTAGGTATTTATAATAATTTCCGTTAGATACTTACCTGTATAAACCTCTCTTTTCGCATTGAATTATAATTAAACTAGTACTATAGATAATTCAATTGTCTCACTCATTACCAGCACTTGACTTTTAAATATTCAAAAATACCTATTTTTTTCCATAAATACATTTAAGTATTTATAAAAATTTCCGGTAGATACCTAAGCCTTTACTAAGAGTATATATGTGTGTATGGAGGTATATATATAAAGAAAGTGTATAATGTATCTATCAAATCTATATGGCCGTTATTTATTTTATGTTTATTTATATACAATGTTTAATATATATATATATAAAACCATTTATTATATTTATGTATATGTCCTATAAAAACTGTTTATTTTATTAGTATATATTTTCCCTAACACTTAAATTCGAAAATTAACGTTACTAATTATAAACATCCCAAACGATTTTTATTAATTCAAAGATCGTTATCATTCTAAAACAAACCAATGAATCCTAATTGTTATGCTTCCTGACGGGGGTCTCTGACACTTAATAACTGTCGCATATCTCAATGACACACTTCCTCGACTGTTATTAAAACTAGGTCAACATTCCAAACCACACCTTCTTTTATCGAAGTATGTAGATACGTATAAGTATATATATATTCGAATTTCAGTACATCTTACGAAGAATAAGTACCTTAACAAACGTCGACATTTAATTGAAAAATGAACTATCATCTTTTGCGATGAACTATCATCTTTTAGAAATCACGTATTTGTAGTTTGCGTACATACATATTTTATAGCGCCATTTTCGTAGAAAGATTCAATTCAAAGGCGCTCCACTCCCGTTCGAACATATTGATGAATTCAACAGAACAAACAAAAACCCACATTACTAGAAATGTCAAAATAAGCATAATCATTCGTCGACAATACGTTCCCAAGTTATGTTATAAAATTAATTTTATCTTCGACTTAGGTTTTCAAGGTTCAGGCCTTGCAAATTTTGGGCTTTTTGGAGTCCTACCTTTTCTCCAAACAAAAAATCAATCTACAGTTAAATTCAAACTACATGAGATAGCAGGGTCTCATTAAATCAACCTGTCAACCAAACCAAAAAGTAATCTATTATATATATTGTATTATCACTTTTACGTATATTCTTATGTAATATGTCTGAATATCTGGCACAGATTCACGACCTGTGTTGGAGATGTCAGATCCACAATTTTCTGGGAAAACTGGAGTATTGTGGATTATAAAAACTCGTATTGTTTACATATATTTATAATTTGTACCTATCGATTGGGCAGAGATAATTGCTGATTTAAGCGTGGTTATCTCTGAACTCTTGATGCGGGGACGGCCTTTCAACCCGGACTTTGCAAAAATTCGCAAGTATATAATGTTGTTTGACGAGGGGACGGAACCGGTTTGATCTCCTTTAAATGTAACTGTCTGGAGGACGGGAATTCGGAGGGTCTCGGACCCATGGATAAGGAAGGTGCTCTTTCCGTCGCGGTACAGGGGATGACCAATAGCGCACGAACTAAAAGAAGAGGTTACGTATACCGATTTGGTCGGGCTGTACGTCTGTGTGGGGAGAGTTACTGACCGGAAACGTGGTCATCTGAGTACTTTAGGGGTAGGTCTGGAGCCGAATTGCAGCAAAACAAACCGTATTCGATCTCTCGTCATAACAAAAGCTGTGTAAACTAAAACCTAATCATGTAATTTTCCCAAATTTAGGAGAGGATGGAGATGGCGCCAAAACAAGTAAAACTGTACCTTTTAGCCATGAAATTTATTGAAACTAACCCATGTAGAATAACACTTAGTACGATGAGGAAAGGCGATAATACTGTGATCATTACATTTATGTATACCAAATTTAAAATCGAAACTACGTCGTATTATATAGATCAGGAATAGTGCAATTAGTATAGCCCAGAAGCTAAGTTTTCCCATTAAAACTCACGATAGAAGAAAAATAGAAAATTTAGGGGTAAAGTTAGGAAAATGCTAGTCTTCCTATAGGAAATTAACGTAGATTGCATAGTAGGATAATAATAGAGAGTTCAGAACATTAAAGTCTAAGATAGGAATGTTAGGAATACGAATTCTGTCAATGGTATGCGAGAGTCTGCCTACGCTACAAAGAATAGGGGTTACCACAAATAAGGCCTTGTTTTTCCAATAGTCTGAAACAAAAAACAACACAACGTAGACTCCGGAAAAGCTTGGGAAATTGACCACATTGGAGTGCAAAATTTCCGTGAAAATCATGAAAATCGGAAACACTCGAATGTTAGCATAGGGCTAGACGTTACACGCTGGCCAAGGAGGAGAAAAACCTCAAATTGAAAGGAAAACTACAAAGAGTTTTCCAATCACATTAGTTAGGAAAATTTAAGGCAGCAGTAGAGGAGTCATCTTAAACCGGTGGCGCGAACGAAAGTCTATTGCTAAATTAAATCATAAACGAAGGAAGGACGGGCCATCACATCTTTAAAGCCTAGTGGGGGGGGGGGGCCATCTCAGTGTACCACAAGGAAGTACTTTAGGGCCTATTTTGTTTAATATATACATCAATGACCTATGTAACAGTAACCTTACCGACCACATCATCACCTTTGCTGATGATACAGTATTGATTTATGAAGGCAAAAGCTGGAACGAAGTTCATAGTAAAGCATAAATTGTTATAAACAAGGTTATGCAATGGTTACACAATAACCTCCTTACTCTCAATACGGATAAAACCAAAATCATACGTTTCAGTGAAACGCAAGTGGGACAACCCAAAGATGTGCTAAACATTACTGCTCACCTTTGAAGCGAAATAAATACTTGTACTTGAAATAACTTAGAATGCGTGGATAGTTTAAAATATTTAGGAATCATTATTGACAAATTCCTGAGATGGGAAGAACACGTCAACTAAACTGCCACAAAAGTCAGAAAACTCACTCACCCTTTCATGACTTAGAAATATTCTATATCTAAAATCAATATATTATGCCATGTGTAATTCTTTACTTGAATCTGAATCCTTAGGATGGGGCGGTTGTGCCAAAACAATTTTTGACCCCCTGGTAAAAGCGCAGAGATCTCTAATAAGAGTCATCCTTAAAAAACCCTTCAGGTACTCCAGTGATGAATTATTTAAAGAAATGCACGTTCTTGATGTCAGACAACTGTATATCAGGAAAATTGTATTACACACACATAAACAACGTCACCACTACCCATCTATCGATCACTATCACGACACTAGACACTCAAGAAGTAATCCAATAGTTTCAACAAAAACCATGACATCCCTTGCTCAAAGACAATTTTCATACTTAGGACCAAAATTGTTCAACATAATACCCGATACATGGTAAATGAAAAGTATAAACGTCCTGCGTAAACGGATCAATGTATGGCTTCTCGATTTAGGGAGGGTCAAAAGCGAACATATGCTCATTAATAGATATGTACAATTTTGGTAAAACCTTCATATGTAATTCATTACTTACTATACACTAAATTTAAAAAAAAATGCATATCGTACTTTTAATCTTGTACACTTTAAACTTTTATACTTTAAACTTTTACATCTCATATGTAATTCATTATTACTCTACACTAAATTTAAAAAAATGCATACCATACTTGAATATTTTATTTTTTAAACTTTTATACTTTATATTTTAAGCTTGTACATCTCAATTGTAATTCATTATTACGCTACACTAATTTTAAAAATACATATGATACTTTAATAACTTATACTTTAAACTTTTATTCTTCATACTTTACACTTCTACATCTCATATGCAATTCATTATTTATCTACAGTAAATTAAAAAATGCATATCATACCTTTAACTTTAATCGATATCATACCTCATATTCAAGACATTGTCAATATTGTTGTCCAATAAGTTGGTAAAGCGGTTATCCCGGAAAGACAGAGGTCCTGGGTTCATGTCCTAGATGCGACTGTTATCTTTTATTTTTTGTTGTTTTTTTCGGTTTCATGTAGGTTATGTTAATATTATCTTCTTCAATGATTAAATATTACAATTAGGTTTTTAACTTCAATGAAATAATTAAAAATTGAATATTATTAGATTAATATGGCGTACAAAAAATGATTGTAAATAACATTTCTTTCATTGTAATCAATCCGGATACCGTAACAACTACATTTGTATGGCAGTTATTTTTAATAAACTAATGAAAAACCTCAAATTTGTAGAAAATGAAACACCTAGTACCATAATGGTAAATATATGGTTAATAAACGAAAAATTAAGGCAGATACATAACTTAATTTTGGTTTTGAGGCCAAAATACCCAACCAAACTGAATGATATATTTTTTTTAAATTAAAGGTTTAGTAAATATATATTACGAATGAGCAGCATTTTATTTATTTTTGTTTTAAATTGCGATGTATAGCCATGGAAAATAATCAATTTTCATAATTTTAGAGGCAACTTAGAAATTTTTTTGCGTATTTTTGTATATTTTTAAAAATTAACGTATTTGCTATGTAAATATAATTACGTAAATACAAATAAAAGTTTTTTCGGGTCGATATTTTAAATTATGTACGGAAAATTTGTAATTTTTAATTTTATATTTCATTATATTTTCAAAGTAGACAAGGTAAAACTTTTTTTTAAATTACCGTTAATAAAAGCGCCCTAATAATTGTTAAAGTTGCCTCTAAAATCAATCCCTTTAATGGCCTCTATTTCATGATGTAAAACAAAAATAAATAAATTAGTTCTCATCCGTACTAGATATTTATTATACTTTTTGATGAAAAAAAAAAAATTTACTTTTAGGTGAGTATTTTTCCCTCAAATCTAAAATCAAGTTTTGTATGGAACATGCCGCGCAGCCGTTCCTCTTAAAGGTTTACACAATATCGGTTAGGAAGTTAATATTATTTTACAGAAATTATTGTTCCGAAAAAGTATAACTTCTTGATAAAATTGCTTGGTGTTTGAGACGTTTTGTTAAAATGTATATAGTAAACAAGGATTTCGTTGTTTGAAGTAATCAATCATTTCATTGTTTTGAAACTTCGTTTCAAAATCCCTTCGATTTGACTGACAGTACCGAAAGCGATTATATTGTGCCACGACGGAGAGTTCAAAATATTTCCAATTTTAAAGTTTCAATGTGAAGGCTAAGAAGGAAGTGGGAAGTTCTCTTCCCCGATGAAAAAGGTGAGGTCTCTATTCTTTGGCTCACTCCTCATTATGGGGGTGCAATTAGAGTCCAATAGCCTCCAAATCGTTGGGAGTTTGACTTACCAACACAAAAAGGAAAAAAAAAGCTTTCTCGTATTTTGCTAACCGATTAATTTTAGCTCGAAATACTTCAACACTCTTTCCATATTAAATGATTTTCTTTTCGTCTTAAAAAACATTATAATGTATAAAATATATCGTGTCTTCTTGTCCCTTTGAACAACTAAATGGTAATAGTTTGCTAACTGCTACAAATAATCAGATCCATGCATTATAGAAAAAATCTTTTACTTAAGATGATCCACTTGCTAAAATTCCAACGAAATCCCGTGCTCCTTATGCAGTTGGTGACAAGGTTGAAATTCCTGCTTAACATCGGCCGCATGTTTCGATTTACGCAAAAAACAACATTACCTAAATTCGTGTTTTACTTTATTTTGTAAAGCTCTGGCATAAATATTAAAATGTTTTAGGTTCATATTCTAAAAAAACTTAATTTTCCGTAATGAACAATACGACAATGTCAGAAAAAAAGTGTTCGTAAGTAGAAGATTTTGCGTTTTAATGTTTATTTTGGGTATGGTTTTTTATTTTTTTCTAGGCTTATAAAATGTAAAAAACCAAAAAAATGGACGGTTAAAAGAAAGGCCAAGGTGCGTTCTACTTAGTTATTTAATTAAATCGTCTATTATATTTCCAGTACATCAAATTTTCAAATCGAAAGCATATGATTATGTATTACTTTGCATTGCATCGCTTTAATTCCGTATTTTGTTCCGGAGCAATTAACCCTTTCGGAATCAGTGTACTTCCTCAGGTACGATACTTAATGTTAGAATTAGAATTAATGTTAGAAATAATTATAATCAAATATTTCTTACATTTTAACTGAATATACTCAGTCTCGTAAGATTTATGTAAAATGCAATTGTACAAAAAAATAACCTGAATAAAGTATTTAAAAAAAAAGGTAAATGAAGAAAAAGAAACATGATTTTGTGAAACAAATAGCCTCGTATTTTGTGTATGGGTTGTGAAGGATATTCTTTATGACGCCTGTTTTTACTGCTATGTTACAAACTTTATTCCAGCAAATGAAGTGGCAGATCCCGTTTCGGCGGTCTTGTTTACGGTCTTGGAGTATGTTTTTTTTTTGAAAACTGCGCTAATGAATACAAAATTTTACAGAAATGTATCTCAAAGTAGTGGAAATAATGTTTTTTTTTAATCTTGTATTCGTGATATTTTCTTAGCTTTAATATAATAAATTGGTCAGTTTCCACGAGAAAACATTTTATTTTATCATGAGCATTATTATATTCTCCATCACTTAATTAATAGACGGAGACGTCCGTTTATTAATATGTCGCTTAGAAAGTAGATTATAAGTTATATATTTTTGGGTTCCCTTTAATATTTTCATGAAATTAAGAAAAGCTCCAATAATTTAGCCAACAAAAACATTTCTACATCAACCATGTTGAAAAATAGCAAACACCGTCGCGTCAACTTTGGACGAAAATATTAAATCAACTGATCGCGCCGCTGATGTTTCGCGCTGCAACGCGCCATTCGTCTCTCGTTATTTGTCACATAGGACGCTTCCAAGAGATTCCAACTATTTGAAATATTTGCGCTACGTCGCACTGCATCGTCATCGCATTGACTTCGCCTACATAATACGGAGCGTTAGTCTGGGATCCATTATTATTTTCATTTTATTTTACGTTATATTTATATTATTTATTCACTGTAAACGTTTTATAAAAATAAAACACTGTTTGTGCGTTAGCCTTATTAATCGAGGCCTAAAAATAATTAAATTTAAAAAAGAACAAAAATTCAGGTCAGCAAAAAATAAATAAATCGTATACCAAAAATTCAAATAATTTTGTCAACAAAGGTGTTAACAAAAGTGCCATGCTGAAAGGGTTAAATCGTCTCGCTTGGAATTATATCAATAACAATGATAATCCTTCCAGGAATCTGCCCTGAGCCCGAAGTAAAATATGGTGCAGGTTTGGCTTACCGGTGGCGAGGCTAAAACCTGAAAACGATACAATTTCCTAATCCCTGTCGGGAGTAACCGAGTATTAATTTAGGTTTCAATGCTATAAAAGCAATAATATCACGTTACTCGAGGTAATGGTCAGTTTTTAATATTTAGATTTATTATGATAATATGAGAATTTAAACGTTCACTTTTTATGAAAACTCGGAGCGTTCTTATTGCTGAACATAAACTGACTCCTGACTTGTACATTTAAATGATGGTATTTTTATCCTTTGCGCTGTTGTTGTTAATTTGTACATGTGTTAATCGAATATATTAATATAATATATGAATAGACTGGTCAGTGGCTGAGTTGAGATCGTGTCTGGGTCCCACCCAGGCGTCGTGAATCCAATTCCTGGGCTGGCTATATCCTCCATCATAACACAAGCAACATATTCCGCTTACTGTGATGGTAGTAGGATATTTTCAAATATTTTTATGTTTTTTGTAACCCGGAAATTTTTGTCGTTCTTAAATATATATACTTATACAAATTAATAGAATATGTAAGGAGTACTGTAAGAGAAATGTTAAGAAAATTACCACAGAATATGATTAGTAAATAATTCTACGTATATAGTAAATCGTGTTTGAAGTAAAAATAAACAAAGATGGGACATGTAAATGCTATACTATAATTATTATTATTCCACGACTTTTTTCACGTTACTATATATATATATATATATTATTAGGTATACTATGTCCCGATTTTACTGTAGCGGGTACTCACTTTTTATTCACGATATAAGCTTCTGTCACCCACATGATATAAAAATGAATCTGAGCAAGTCCAAATATATGTTTTTCTGTTTTACGGAAAAAACCTATTTGTAAAAACCTTAATCCAATCAGTTATAGATTTACGAAAAGCACTAAATTCTTTCCTGAACACAAAAGCATCCTCAAATCGCATAAACAGCTCAGAATCCGTATAAAGCTCTAGGAAAAAACCCAAAAATAAGCTTTGCCTCCCGTGGAAACCCTATTGCTGTTTGGAAACACAATAAAAAATATGTGATACACGGAAACGCTAAATGAGAGGCGATTTTGATCGGATAAAAATTCAACTGGAAATTTATTTGAGTGATTTTATCACGGGTTTCGAGTCGGACCAAGAGTATAATAAAAGCACAAATTCATTTGTAATTTAATTTACAAAACCCATAAACGAGACAGCTGACATACAAATCAAATAAATCTCCAATATCGTGTAATGCAATTTAAGAACTCTTTCTGGTTGAACATTGAAATTTCTTCAATAGATATGTAGTCATTTTGTGGCGTCATTATCAATAAATTAATAAAAATAAATTTGTCTAGACGACTATGTTTAATATATGAATATCAATATAAATATATATATTAAAAAAAGTGGTGTAAACAAAGTTATTCTTATTAATTTATTTATTGTATTATATACGCCCTATATAGGATTTTAGATGAATAGTTAGTTAGTTATGGTAAACAGGTGCAAAATACATCACAGCAGGTACATAGATAAAATAACGAACAAATACAGGAATAACATAGTGTAAGTACCATTCCAAGCAATTAGTTACAGATTCAAATTTTCTAAACATACCCCACATTCACTGATACTTATACTCTACAAACATATATTAATAATTGTTGAGGATGTATACAATAATCGTCTGTTTGCATTTGTATTGCGACTAGTTAAACATATCTACTATGTCTGAATATATATTTCCTTCTGCGTGGAGTCTGGGTAATAGAGAATTTTTGAATGACTCAGTCCTGAAATTATTGTTACAATTTAATAAAATTTTTAATCGAGTAGTTCTAGTTGGAATATTAAATTTAATTAAGCTGACAATTTGAGGACTGTCTATAAAACCTTTTTATTTTTTATTTATATCGAATTTTAAATGTTTTTGTGTGTACAGTACTAGGGAACATTTCTCCCTCTTTCTGTGTCAGCTAGAGGTAGCATGGTTAGAGGTGCATAAACGTGGATATAATTTTATCTACCGAGTGAGCGGGCTGCCTATTGCTACTCTAGGGATTTATATTTCAAAGTTTTTTGCTGATTTTTATGCGTTCAATTTTTAAAATTAACTCCACACAGGTGATTTCGTAGAAAATAATTTACCTTAAGGTCTATATCATCTTTAAGGATTCTGTGTGGAGGGTATTTTTGAGGAAGGGAAGGAGTAAATATGGGTATTGAAGAGACCCATGTTGTGGGAGGGAATTTTCCACATTGAAAATATATGTAGCTAAACAGTTCAGTGTGCCATGTTTTTTTAATATTTTGTAAACGTTGAAATTATATAACGTAAATAAATATTTGTCAAATATTGGCAAGCACTTTTCAGACTAAACTTGTTAAGAGGTTTCCTACAACTTACAAGAAACGATATATTTTCTCTTTGATGTAAGAAAATAACTCAAATGTTGTAATTAATGTTTATACCGTTAAGATAAAGCTTTATAATTATTATAAAAGTTTTCCACCATGCAATGGATTGAACTAGATAAACCCTACGTACTAGAGTAAAAAAGATTTTCATCTTCACCTGGTCTTCAATCTCATGCGAAAACCTCACCTCATTGTTGTGTCACATATCGATTACTTTCCTTATTTTCTTTTAACATTAATAAGGCTTCTAGTGACAAAAAGACTTCATTTAAAAAATTGTCTCATGGTATACAAGGCACTGAACGAGCTGAAACTATCATACTTGACTGATCTCCGAGTGAGGGACAATCTTATTCAGAGGCAACTCTCACTCAGGTCGGCCAAGTCTGATGCGTTGAATAAATAGACTTGTTGAACCACATCGTGTGAATGCTGCTAAATTTGGAGATAAGGCTTTTAATTTACTGGGTCCACATTTTTAGAATACCCTTCAGTTTAGTATGAGATCAGAGAGCAATTTTGAAACCTTATAGAACGATCTAAAACAAATCAATTTAAAAAGGGGCTTCAAACTTTTACAAAATGTAAAGCGCACTTGAGGTGATTTTAATCACTAAACGGCGATACAGAAAAATTCATACTGATACACAACTTTTGATTTATTCTCACAAAAAAAAATCACTTGTGGATCTGTCTTCAAACATGGCATCAATTAGTTACTCCCTGAAATACCATAATCCAAATAGTAACAATATTATGAGATAGGCCAAAGCTTGGCGACAGTAGTCTCACAGCAGAAATATTATAAGACATGTTTTTTTAACATTTTAACTGTCTACCACCTTACGCCTTGCGTATATAGATTCAGTGGTTGGTTTATTAAACTGCGATGCCAAATAAATTAAAGACAAAACAAAATAATTTTTAATGTCTTTCATACATTCTGAGAAACACTTCATAGCGTCGCACCCCTTTCTTCTTTGAGTTTTCACGAGGTACGAGAATAATATTTTAATTAATTTTACAAACAAGAAAGTGCTGGTTGTAGGATTTAAATTAAATTCATAATTGACCTATTTGGTATATATTATCTTACGTAATATTTAATAATATTTACAAGGCACAACAATTAGAGCTTAGGGGTAAACAACACCTAGACTCTAGATCTGGGAACTAATCAAATGTGTAAAATTAAAATGCAAAGACTTCAATTTTTAAATTTTTTTGATTCATTGATTAATTAAACTTTTGATACATGATACAGATTTCATGTATAGATTTTTTACTATTCTTCCATTAGAAGCATTTGCTTGTGGATGGAAGAAGAGTGTGCATTATTTATTATTGGTAATTAAAGTAATATAATATATGGTAATATAATGTATTCATTACAGTTGTATTAAGAAAAAAAACATAGTATATAGTAAATGTGTTATAAAGAGATATTTGTATTACATATCATAATTAGGATAGTATATTTAAAATATATGCGTTTCGAAGAAAAAAGAAATGTTATGGAAGACAAGTAAATTTCAGAATATTTTCAAAGGGAAGACGTCCAGTGAGACACAGGTGGAAGAAGCAACTCCAGAGGCTATGCGAGGAGAGGCTGGACCTACTATGGACGGATGCCGTAGAGGTAGCACAAGACAGGAACGCCTGGAGGCGCTTTGTGGATGCGATGGGTCCCCGACCCGAGTAGGACAAGGGGAAGAAGGTGTATGTATGAATGTACAATGAGATTGATAAGCTACAATAAGTTATTCCAAAAAAAAAAATATAATCTCACGTTTCCTTCGGGCAGATTTTTAAAGCAAAGCAAATGGCGATAAAATTGAAACAGTATTGATAATTAATCATTGTAGAAGATAATATTAACTAATCCTGAATGAAACACGAAAACGAATAAAAACACAGAAAAAAGATATCAGTCGCTTCTGGAAATCGAATACAGGACCTTTGTCTTATCAGGATAACTGCTCTACCAACTGAGCCAATGAGATCAGTTTATTTAACGCAATATTAATAGATATCATACTTCATTTGTACAGCGCCCTTGAGGTGATTTTTCACAAAAACGGCGCTATAAAAATAATCCGATAATTATTATTCAATAATTTTTATTTTCGCTTTCGGTTTTAGAAGGAATTCAAATATTGTCGAGCCATTCGTAATCAGAGAATGTTAAAAACAAATTGTCTTTACGATTCATGAATTGAAACATAATTATCTTCATAAACTTGTCAAGTTTTCATCCTAAAACTACCCTTATAAGACACAATAATTATTTCCGAAAACAATTAACCCTAACAACCCACCCTTTGTCCAAAACAATACATAATACATTGCTCCTCTCACAGCATCTCATCTCAGACGACCATAATACAGATCTACAACGGGGTGTCAAAAGCAGCCCGGTTTGAGCGTTATTAAGGGTGACATCCTTACTAGTAAGCTGAAAGCCTCCTTAAAAGCCTTCACTTTGCATCGAAGCCATTGATGTTGGTATTATATATCGTGCCCCAGTGATCGAGGCTTTTTCTTTGTCGAGTCCAATGGAATAATAATATCGTAGAGGAACGATGGGAGCTTTTCTAAGTGGTTTCTATTATGGTTTCGCGTTTTGCAGATTGTTTTGTTATATTATCCTTATGGTAATACGAACACGCTTCACTCTAAAGAGGTGGGGATAATAGATTTGGTAAGAATTCACCACCATTCATGGTTTCGTGTGAAAGTCATTGAACTTAACATCCTTTTTTTTTACACCAGTAGACGATCAAGAGGAATTTAAAATATCTGGTATTTCTCGTAAATATTCGTGAACTAGAATAACTTTTAAAATTATTTATATATAACAAAAAATATAAAATAATTATAACATAAACACAAAATAGTACACGGTATTTTTTCTTCTTATTGTTCTACTCTTCGTAAGTTGGGAACCGGGTTAGCTCGTGGTTATGGGAGGAGTATTTCTATAAATAATAAATAATAAAAAAATCATAGTAGGTGACATGTAAACAGTTTTAAAAAATTTGCTAAATAACTACAACGTAAATCAAAACACGCTTTTAGAACAACAATAAAAAATAACCAAACACTAATTTATAACTAAATAAATTTAAAAAAATTAGTTTGTATTCACCACTTTATTAACACACTGATATATTACGTATTATTTTTATACAGAGTATTCTATATATTCTATATATCTGTGTATACGAGTATTAATAAAGTGGTGAATATAAAGTAATTTTTTTAATATATTTATTAATAATGCCGCCACAAAGTGAATACCAATTTTTGAAGAAATTATAGTAATTTATGTTTTCGATGGTATACATTATTACGAAAATGAGGTGAGAGAGGGGAGGAAGAGGAAGGTTAGATTGGAAGAAAGCCCCTAACTTGGAAAGCCAGTATTTTGAAAATGAGGATGTCAGGTAGGGGGAGAGGAAGGTTGGGTTACAAGGGGGAGTTATGGGAGACAATTATATCGGCAGGACTTACCCTGGAGATGGCCTCTTAGATGTGAAGTCTGGTCCGGACATTAGTTTAGCTCAGATCGGCAGTGGCATTAGGTTCTCATCGTTCAGGGTCGTGAATCGATCGCAATCTTATAATTGGGTTGAGGGAGTCTCTAATTCTACGTTAAATGAGTCAAGTAAAGTGCTTTCAAATCTCAGAGTTTATTGTAAAGTCGGACACACATTGTAGGTTAAGAACAATCGAGTAGTTAGTAGAAAAGTCCTATTCTAGACATGATTCGAACGTAAAATTTCTCTCAATCTGATTTAAATCTCTAACCGGGTATGGCAAAGATAACAAGGGCTAGAACAACACATTAAGGGGAGATGCTAAATCAGCTTACATGAGGTGATCTGGTGGGGTGGCGGGAGATGTTGGCAATGACGCCAGGTCTGGACATCTCTGCACTGAATTTAATTGGCTTTTTAATTGGTAAGTCACCATGATGAGTGTTTTGGCAGCAAACGGCACATCTAGCTTCGGGTTTCAACCCGCATGCATAGTACTTGGCCGAAACAAATTAGTAACACAACATGGCCGCCTCTTTTCAGAGACGCAGTTGACTCCTTGAGCTCTAGATGGGAAATGAGTTTCAAGGGCAGCAAGGAGCGGCAGCCAAGCTGCCGTGGTGCTCGCATTGCTTGCTCATGCTTTGTTAATTTATGATCTGATTGGTTCAATTTGGGCGCTAGAATCGCCTGATTGGTTAATTATGGAGGGAGATGATGCGATTGCTTGCCCAGCTCATTTGCCAAGACGAGTAGCTAGAACTCATCTCAGGGCCATCCTTTCGTTACATAACAACATTAAGGGTAAAATACATTATAATCCATGTTCAGGGAGTTATTTTGCTATTTGATTTGTTCATTTTTCAACGATTCGGTTAGAATAATTTTGTTTTTGGATAATAGTATATTTTACCATCTTATACCTAAATACAAGTAGTTGTGCTGAGCCGTAGTCATTCTTGACATTGGGATGGCTATTAAACCATTTGTTTTTAATCCATTGCTTATGTTATTATTTGTTTTGAATCTATTGCTATGTTAAACCATCAGTGGAGTGAATTTTATTGATGAAAAATTCTTTGTAAATTTGATTTAAGGCATTTCTTTTGTACACTTCTGTAATAGATGGAAAATAAAATTCCCGAAATATCTCTAGAGTAGGGTAGTCGTGTGGGTTTTTAATGATGATTTTAATGATTATTTTTTTAATTGTATTTTTTGGCTTTATAGGCCCCTCCCAATAATACCACACTGCAAAAGGGACAGAATTAATTCATGGACAACAGACTAATTTATTAATTGTTCAAAATTTGAACATACTAATTTTTTAATTGTTCAAAATTTCTGGGTAGCCTATTGTGGATTGTGAAATGAGAATATTTATTTATTTATTTACTATTATTTAAGTGCCCAGAGGGCTTTTACACACAGATACATCATTTATAAATCACGTAAAATAAAAAAAATTGGTAAACATGCACAAAAGTTAAATTACACTTGAAAAAAGTAAAGTTACACTTGAAAAGCTACAACAAAAGTTAGGTTACACTTGAAAGAAGAAAAAAACTGCACCAAAGCTAAAAAAACACAGGAATTTAAAGAAACAGAAAAAAATAATACAAATATTTCTTCCTGCCGGCATGTTATTTAGCAACAGTAAATCTACCCTTTCTAACCATTATTAGTTACACCTTGGTTACAATAGTAGATATTTAATCGTTTGGAAATATAAACTATCATTACTATGGCAACACCAACATTTTTGAAATTATGTTGACAGTTGTTAAAAATTTCCATGGAACTATTTTGGCCAGTTACTATTTTGATTTAATTCTTTATTAACATTCAATAAACAGCGAAACGAGGGAAGTGTAATTCTGCGCTGTTAGTAGAATTTCGAGCAAGGAAGCTAGTATCCAACTTAGGAGATGTCTGTAAACGAACTGTTGAAATGCCTGGTACGTAGTATGGTCAGTTTACACATGCTAATTTCATACCTACTTAAATTAGAGTTTTGTAGATTTATTACGATTCTGAAACAATTGTACCTTTTACATTCTGATTCGGGATTATTCTTGACATTCGTGTTTGACACGGTGAATCAATTTTTTAATTTTTATTTGCGAATTTGGTATGATTTTTTTTATTAAAAATGTAATATATGGTTACTTCGATAGACAAATTTCAGAAATACATAAATATTGCCCTTTCTTGTAATTATTGTCTTCCTTGCAAAGCGCTAAAAAAACATGTTTAAACTTTAAATTGTATAAGATTATGACGTAAAATCACCTCCTTTTGGAAAGTATCGCCGATTTCCTAACACCGTTTAGTTAAATTAAAAAATACCCATTTGGAACATTGTGCTTTTTAAACTTACTTTGATTTTCCTATGAGCCATCTATGTGATGCCATTTAAAAACTTTTAAATGATCGTAGTGCCATTAATTTTTATCAGACCATAGTTTGAAACGATTTGAAAAATGTAACAGATGAAAGTGAAAAAAATCATTTTTTTTAATTTTATTTTGAGCAGAAAGATGGAAAATAATTTTGTCTTCGAACCTGGTGTTGTTTACAGGGAATAATATATTTTTTTCGTATTCGTATTCATTGATTTATGGATGTGAATGAAGCAAGAATAGTGTGCCAAGAGTAGGTTGTTTGTTCTATCGATCATCTCATTCTACCCCTATGGATAAACGTCGTGATGGTTAGACAGATATTAAGTTATAATTCATCGTTTCGTGGTGATTACCTAGAGGCACCGCGCTCTGGATTATTTTTTTGTATAATAGGGTTACTGATAAAAGCTTATTGTGATGTGGGCCCAAACACCATCGGTGGATGTTCTCACGGTAGGTAATTTGGTTTTTCTATTATTCCCATTTCTTGTTTATATCCTACATTTACTTCCACACATTTCCGTCAAACATCAATGTCGAAAATACTTATTGTTTACAGTCCACTTATAAATTCATCTGAAGCTGTGTCTATCTATTCACATCTACTGGCCCCGTGCAGCGCATACACTTATAGTGGCAGACACGGCACAGTAGGGAGTATTCACATGACACCGTGCGTGAATGTGTTCATAGAAAATGAGTTTCAGCATCTGTGCCGGCCTATTCCTTTACGTGTCTGCACTGTGCGGTGCTGGTAGATGTGAATCAAACTTAATTCGTATGAAGTTTCAGATGTAACAGCTCAATAAATATATTACCGAGTAGTTGAAGTACTCGGCGTTATTCGGAGTTTTTAATGGTTTAGAGGAAAGTTTTCATTTGCGAAATGTTGCCCCTACCCCTTTTCAGTAATTTTCCTTTCGCAAGTGTGTTAAAAGGCTGTTTAATGTCACCGTGGTTATTTAATCTATACAATTGTATCCAAGACTTGAAAAGGGTGGTCTTGGGCGCGAAAATGAGTAACCTAAAATTATGTAGCCTGTTGTATGCTGATGATGGGGTGCTATTGCTAACAATATGGAAGATATGCAGTCCCTCATATCTAGGATGAACGATGTATATATGAAGAATGCGCTAATGATGAATGTAAGTCTAAAGAGGTTTGAAAGAGAGAGAGTACGAAAACAGTGTGCAATATAGTTGTGAATGATGATTATTTGGAGCAGGTCGATAAATTTGTGTATTTGGGAAGTATGTTTACGAGGGATGGAAATACTGATGGGATATTGAAAGAAGGATGAATGCAGGAAACTTCATTAACGGACGCTTAACGCGGTTGGCGCTAATATTAAGTTGTCCAAAGGAGCCAAGCTAGCAGTCTAGCAGGCTAGCAGACAACCCTGATATATGGCAGTGACGTATGAAACTGGCAGGCGAACAATGAAAGTAGACTGAATGCAGTAGTAATGAGATCCTTGAGGCGAATGTGAGTAAAAAAATATGTGATCGTGTGAATGTGAAGATGTTGAGATTCGTAAAGAATGCAAGGCTGATCATATGAGTAAGATTAATAAAGAGACGCTTAGATGGTTTGGGAATGTAGAGCGATTGAACGAAGAAAGAAGTGTTAGAAGAATATTTTGTGCGAATGTGAATTGAAGAAGAAACCGGGACGACATGGAACGAGCAAGTGAATCAAATACTTGAGTCGGGTCATGTCAGAAGTCGGAATAAGAGAAGAGAATGTATAAGGCGATGTATGAATGTGAATGAAGCAAGAAGTGAATGACAAGATCGAGTTGTTTGGCGGTCTGTCCTCTCTGCTTATTTCTGCAATGAAATAGCGTGATGGCTAATTAGTTAGTTAAGTGTGCAAAATTTCATAAAGAAACACCAAGTTTCTGCTTTAAGTGGTGGGAAATGGGTTTGGGGGTGGTTTTTTCAAATCTAATGCAAACAGTGACCTTCATCTTATTTTGAAGGACATTTTACCAAAATTCCATCAATTTCGGAATAAAACCGTAGATTTGTACGCAAAACAAACACACCGCCCTGGATACACATATATTATATACGAGTATATAGAAAATAAATCTGGACAGAGAACTGCTCTAGAAGATGAGTGGCTTATTTTTTGGATCTCGTTGTTTACTCGAGAAAAAATATGTATTGTGTAATAAATCATACTAGGTGTCAGCAGTGGCGGCTCATGACTAGAGTGATGTTATTAATATTGTTGTGGCCGAAAACTATTTTTTTTTCCTAAAACCCAGTTTTTATGGATAGATTTTTTTCAAAATGAAAGTATACAAAAAATCGTATTAAAAAAAAACCTTATCGGGTGTAACAACATAAATAATGCATTTTTCTATGTTAGAAATTATTTAAAGAGTGACGTGCCTCCACTGGAGGTAAAGTGCAGTTGCTTCGAGAGGTGATTCTAAATGACAGCAAAATTAAAAAAAAAAAAAAAATCGAAATTATGTGTTACTAATGTTACTGAAAAGTTACGTGTGTCAAAGTTAACGAACTTATGCATCATTAGAATAAATCAATTTGGTGCCATGCTTCGTTAACGTATAACATTTTCATAAGCTTCACTTAATAACACGAGACGTTAAAACTTCATCCATAAATAAGTATCGTGTGTCCCTTAACTCCATCCATTTCCTGAGAGCGATGCATTATTAAAGCTGGTCTCGTCGTAACACATTTTGTATAGAATTATAAACCAAAAGTTTGTGTGGCGGTTACAAATAATGTATGTATTTACATAAGTTCGTGTTTAGAACGTATTCACTTTGCGGATTATCTCTAATAACTTATTGTTTCATTTTTAAATCGTAATTTATTATTAATCACAGTCGAAGAGTCGCCTTCTCAGGAGGATTACATCATAGACAGACAACAGAATATACGACAGCGGTTTAAAAAAAAATTCTAATAAAATGAAGTTGAGCTGTTTCATAAAAAACTTGATTTTGGTTTTGATGCCAAAATACTCAATTAAACCTAATGATCTTTATTTTCATCAAAAATTACACTAAGTATCTAGTACAGATTAGCATTAATTTATTTATTTTTGTTTTTCGTTACGAAATATAGGCCGTTAAAGGAATTGATTTTTCGCGATTTTAGATTGACCTTTAACAATTATTTGGGGTCTAACGGTGATTTAAAAAAAAGTTTTACCCTGTCTACTTTGAAAATATAATGATATGTAAAATTGAAAAAAAAAATTAAAATAAACCTTATGGTGGACTTTAAATTAAATTAAAAACCACCAATTTACGTTGTAAAATAAATTTGCCGTAGATAATTTAAAATATCCACCCTAAAAAACGTTTTTAAAAATGTTTTGTTTTTAAATTTTTATTTATGTAATCATATTTACATAGCTAATATGATATTTAAAAAAAATACGTATGATGTATGCATACATTTATCGCTTCATTCACTTTCATACAACGTCTCATACATTCTCTTCTGTTATTCCGACTTCTGACATGGCCCGACTCAAGTATTTGATTCACTTGATCGTGCCATGTCTTCCTCGGACGTCCCCGGTTTCTTATTTCATTCACATTTGCGTCATATATTCTCCTTACACTCCTCTCTTCATTCATTAGTTCTTAAAGGGACTTTAAGTATAATTTTCATTTGATAGATGGATCACCACATTACTTTATCTTCGCATACATTCTTTTATAATTGATATTCACCCACCGTCTCCGTACTCTTTTATATTAACTCTTGACATACTGACGTAGAGGCTGACTCAAGTATTTGATTGACTCGATCGTGCCATGTTTTCCTCAATTTCATAAATAATCAGTTCGAACTACTGGTGTCTTCAATGTTAAACCTAATGGCTTTAAGAGGCGTACGCATTTCCACTATTGACACTTTCATAGTCGTGTTAGACAGATGGGACACACAAGCAGACTGTATTGTTCCAGCTGCTCCCAATCTGCGGAGGGGTCTGGGTCTGTGTCCATTGAGAGGGATAGCTCTGGATTTCAGGTGAGGCGAGGGTCAAATCAAAGAAGGCGGGTAGAGGCAGAAATCAGAGCTAGAACGGAGTAGTAGAACTCGTTGCACGACCGCGATCCCGCGGCGCGCATCAAACCTCCTGCCTTTATTACCTCGTTGTCTCGCTCCGATATTTTTATTCACTAATTACAATTCATACAGTTGGTAGGATCACTTCATACTTTTCGCAGATATTTGCATACATCGACGGTAGGTACATTTCATACAGTTTGTGAACATTTCCCCATTACTAGGGCTCGCTTACACAAAGGTTAAAGTTTATTGGGTATAATAATTTATCTATATTAATTCATTTTAATTCTGGCTACCATGTCCGACGTAATGGTAATCTATAAAAAAATAATATTGTTACGTGATATGTAGTTATGGTCATCTGAAAAAGTAAAGATGCATACAAACATATGTATTCATACAAACCTGTTTTTATTTTACACTGAAACATCACCAATAATCGATAAAGTGGGAGTACATAATTATATTTTTTATTTCAATAATTAAATCAAAAATAATTGTCACATTTGGAAAATAAAGGTTTCAATCAGTTTCAAGTCAGAATTGAACTCTTGACATAAAAACCAGAACCAATGAATATATTTCTATATTTTCTAAGTATTGCGCTGTTTTTGTGAAAAATCACTTCAGGGATGAATTTGTCTCTATAATCTGGTTTGAGTACTGTCTGGATTGGATATGGAATCTGGTAAATTCAACACCCAAAATTCACGGCGGAAAATTTACTACGGGGAAAGTTCACCGCGAGGAAAATTATTGGTCAACATTTAAAAGAATGTTTATTTTACTGAAATGATTTTTGTACAAAGAATAGGTAGGAAATAAATGAAATAACAGTTATATTAAGTTAAGTTAGGTTATGTTAGGTTAGGTATATATACTTTGTTTTCACCACTTTATAAAAATAAGTAAATATTTACATGTTTCGAAAGTGATGCTTTCATCATCAGGAATATATGAATACTAATAATAATGTGTGGTGAAAACAAAGCATTCACTTGTTCATTCAAAGCACAATTCATTTATTAATAATGACATAACAAAGTGAATACCATTCGCTTGAAAAAACTATAGGATAGATTTATTTATTACTGTTAATTTAATACAAGCAGTCCTTACCTTAAATTGCCAAAAAAATAATCTAGTGTATTTTATCTCAGTGGCAAAATACAGCAGTAAGATTTATAGTACACAAATACAAAGTGAACCCTCGGGATTGTATTTTGGAATGTAGTATCTTGGGGTCTTAAGGGAACTAAGTGGTAGGGAATTCCACACAAGTAGAATATTATTTATGCGATGGCAACACAAGGCAATAAATTTGATCATACATAACGAATATCAGCACAACGTATGTTTGTTAAATGGGAAACAATGAGATTAGTACGATCGTAAATAAATGATATTTAACAGACCTCAACACTGGCGACTGAATTCTTGTAAAATTGTTTTGCACGATCAGAATCAACCGAATATCTTTGATATAAATGGCAGAAAATAGATAAAGTTGTTCTGTTACTCCAACATAAAGACATTTTCATACCGATTTATTTATATAGTGTTCAAAATAACATCTTAAGTTTTCCAGGCTATGAAAGAGTCGTATAATGTTAACCTTTAAGCGGTCGCGCGGCGTCGAAACAACCGCGCATGTCCCTTTATACCCTTTTACGGGTTTGTCTTGCATCATATCCTATGCCGAGCAACCTGAGATAGAGATAATATGAAGCAATGCGTATGTAACGGGAAAAATATTAAAAGTCGCCCTGTTACTGCAACATAGACTCATTTTCATTTCGATTTTTTTGTGTAATGTTAATTTTTTTTCCTAAAATACCTCTAAGATAACATTTTTATATTTCCAGTATATGAGATAGTCCAATAATGTTGACCTTCAAGCGGTCGCGCGGCCTCGAAACAACCGTGTACGTCCATTTACCCCACTGTTACGGGCTTGTCTTTTATCATATAAATCTGCTCTGCCGGGAAATCTGAGGAAGAGATATAACAAAGCAATACATACGAGTACGCGCCCTTGAGATGATTTTTCATTAAAATGGCGCTATAATCATCTAATTATTATTTTTATGTACTATTCATTCCTTCCACATCTACTCCTGTGTTTTGAATGGGATTAAAATCCCACACGAATTAAGAACACCTAATTGACTATATTGATACCTTAGTTCGATGGGAAATAACTCAAAATTTATGGGTTTTGAGTTAATGATGAAAAACGGTATAGAAACGCTCCCTTCTCATATTTTAATAAAAGATAAGTCTAATTCGTCCTAATTATGTAGTCAGATATTTTTTTATGAAATTATAATGAAATCGGCACATTGTTCGCTCAATGGAGAAACATGCTTAATGTTTCCTTTTGGAACATAATAAATGTAGCCATTTACACCTATGATTTGATAGGTCGATAAATTACTTACATGTTGCATCTATTGTTATGTTACAGGTGGAAAAAATAACTTTACATCGGAGCGATATCTTTTTGAAATTTTTTCAAATCCAGTTTTCTCAAAATGAGGTATTTTGAGTTAGTTCCATATTAAACTAAGGTATCGATATGTGCCTTGCTCAGCTATCTAACCAAAAGAAAGCACATAATGTTTTTTTTTTTATATTAGAAAGACAAATATTCCCTGGTTACGAATAACCTGACAATATTTGAAAATCTCCTAATACCATCGCAGTAAGCGGAATACGTTGCTTGTGTCGTAATGGAGGACTTAGCCACCCGAGGAATTGAACTCACGACGCCTGGGTGAGACCCAAACGCGATGCCAACTCAGCCTTAAATTACTAAGTTACTCAATTACTAAGGAAATATTGAGTCTTGTAAAATTATCTTGCTAAAAAACAAGGCGATCGTAAACCCACTGCACATTGACACAAGAAATATATCTTCTACGATAACACCACTTTCATTTGACGAATATGATTATAATTTATTTATTAATTGATAAACTAAAGTTCTTAAAAACTTAAGACAAGATTTTTGTGCATAGCGCAAAGGGTAACAATTATTTTTTTTTTATAAACAATAATTATTAGCCTGAAACACTCATCCAAACTGAAAAAAACCTTTCTGAGCAAAGATAAATGTCGCCGACAGGACTCGAACCTGCACCCTTCTGATGTCCGGTCAGATGCTCTACCGTTGAGCTACGTCGGCTTATCGCAAATCCGCCAAGTTAATCAATATATACTAGTGTTTTATTCAATAATTACTGTTTTTATTATATTTTAATATAATTTATTTATGTTACTTGTACATTTACAGAATTTATTCCAGTAATAAACATATATTACATTATTATCCAATATTTGTTACATTACTATTATTTTGAATTGAAAAATGTTCACGAGAAAATGTTTACATGAGGCATTCTTCATTTAAGAGCACAATTATTCTTCCGAGGGGCATTGCTAATGGTAGATTAGTTCTGTATCTCGGAATAAGGAAAGATCTGTCCACGCGCGCTCTCGTAAAATTGTTACGCACATAATTAAAAATTTAAAACAAAAAATCTGCATTACTGTTACGACTGTTCAAGAGGTCATAGGCCATCATAAGCAAAGCAGTTTTTCGTCTGTTGACAAGGAATGCCCAGCATTGATGATAAAAAAAGGCTACAGATATAACCCGGAATAGTACCCGAAGATTCTGAAATATATACTTAAGGGGAATGGCTCCCCTGCCTGTTTCATACATAACTTAATTTTGGATTTCAGGCCAAAATACCTATCCAACCTGAATAATATATATATATTTTTTTAATTGAAAGTTTAGTTAACATCCAGTACGGATAAGAAGTGTTTAATTTATTTTTGCTTTAAATTATGAATATATGCAATGAAAAAAAATCAATTTTCATAATTTTAGAGGCAACTTAGAAAATTATTTGTGAGCTTACTGTTGTTTTTTTTTTAATTATCATATTTGCTAAATATGATTGCTGTAAATATGATTACGTAAATAAAAGTTTAGAAACAACACATTTAAAAAAAAACTATTTTTCGGGTCGATATTTTAAATTATGCACGGCAAATTTGTGATCCAACGTAAATTGATTGTTTTTAATTTAATGTAAAGTTCTCCGTAATTGTTATTTTAATGGTTTTTTTAATTTTCTTTTAAATTTCATTGTATTTTCAAAGTAGGCGGGATAAAACTTTTTTTTACATCACCGTTAGCCCCCTAATAATTGTTAAAGGTGCCATTACAATCGCGAAAAACCAATTTCTTGAATGGCCTATATTTCATTATGCAAAAAAATGCTTCTAATCCGTACTAGATATTTACTATAATCCCTTTTGATGAAAAAAAAATCATTAGCTTTAGGTAAGTATTTTGGTCTCAAATCCAAAATTAAATTTTGTATGAAACAGGCCGCGTAGCCATTCTTCTCAATGATCCTTCAGAATAATTGCCTTGATAACCACGTTTGAATTACTATTGAAAACTAAAAATAAAACATAGACGAATTTATATAAGACGTTTGAATATTTCAGATATAAATAGTTATAATTTTCCTTACGCCGATTAGACTACGCGCGATCTCTGTTGGTATAAAAGTCCGCGCGATCACTTGAAGGTTAATAACGATGGAGTTGAAAATCTATAGAAAATGTTTATGTTAGGATATGTCAGAGTAGCACTTTATTTTTTTTCCGATTTGTAGCATATAATTCTACTGAATTTCACATGATGTAACACTTTTATGAAAATTCGGTCGCTAGTTCAGAGGGCCGCTAACTTCTAACAGGAAAAGGTTTTACAAAACATCTCAATGTACCCCTTATTACTTTCATCTTAATCGATCACAATTAAAATCAAATTGATAAACATAGAAATAATTTTAATTTAGATAGGTTTCCACGTGTCTACATAATTAAACTGTGTTTATGCCAAAACTTGCAACTTCATTAATGACAACCTTGAGCCAAATTTGAAGTAGCGAAACTTTTAATAAAGCTACAATTTATCAGTTAAAAAATATTTTCCAAGAAGAATAATAAAATTCGCCTGTTCCGACCTCCTTGTTAAAATTTAATGTCAAGTCACTATACAAAATTGATTCAATGGAATGAAATGACGACTATAGCGGTCCCAGCCATAGATCGCATGTGCGTCATCGTGACATATCCAAATCTATGTGGCATCTTGCTTCGTATTACATGGCAGGCTGACAGTGACCATTCTGGCATAATTAACGATACATTTACATTAGGATATAAATGAAAGGAGTTGTATTAATAAGTACCGATGTAATCGATGATTAAAACACATTAGATTTTATTTGCATTCATACAATAATAAATAAGTGGAATCGAAGTAAATACGCGACTTATATATGCATATTTACTTGTTCGGTTAACAATATATGTCTGAAGAAATAATTTTTAATGTTTGAAAGGAATAAAATTGTACCCAAATAAAATAGAATTGGGGGGTCACATTATCGACATTTCAAAATATTGTAATATTATGTAAATAAAATAATATCAGTGGTATAAATGATTATTTATTATTTTTATAAAAAATAATTATTAGCCTAAAAAACTCATCCAAATTGAAAAAACGATAAAAATTGATAAGCCGACGTAGCTCAACGGTAGAGCATCTGACCGGCAATCAGAAGGGTGCAGGTTCGAGTCCTGTCGGCGACATTTATCTTTTCTCGGAAGGTTTTTCAATTTGGATGAGTGTTTCAGGCTAATAATTATTGTTTATAAAAATAATTGTTACCCTTTGCGCTATGCACAAAAATCTTGTGCTAAAAACTTTAGTTTATCAATTAATAAATGATTATTTATTAAATAATTCTTTTTTTTACCGCGTGATGTCATTCAAGTCTAGAAGGAAATCGAATATTTCCGGGTTGGAACTTGGTACATAGTAATGTTCGTAACGATAATATTATATTATTATTACCATAAAATTATTATAGAATGTGTGTGTTTGATGTTAATTTTCCACCTCATCGTATTCGAATTAAATTACCATTGTGAGCTTTTTATGAAAAAAAGTTTTTTGATTTTGTTTTTAAAAGAAAGATACGTTCAATTCTATTTTAGAACTGCGGTAAATCTGCATTGAGACATCTAATTTATATGATTTTATTAACTCCCACCTAATTCTTATTTGGACGGGTGTTTAAAGTAATTATTTATAATCGGTTTTACCGAATACAATCATATAAATAAATCGTCGCAATGCGGATTAACTGCAGTTTTAAAATGACCCTGAACAGCTGTCACAATAATAAAAACTAAAATGCTTGAAGAACATAATAATAACATCATTAAATTTTCTTTACATTAATTAAGTACTTTTCTGAATGTCGGAAAAGTTACAGAAAATATTGTTTATACATAGGGTAGGAGGTAGAAGGAAAATGCCATTAGATTTTTATGTATGGTGGTAAACCTCACATTATTATAATATAAACGCGTACATTTCATTTGAACCACTTCTGTTTAATATAATAATCGACCGGTTTTGGAAGTACCCTTCCTTCGTAAACTAAGATACAAAATAATGATAGACATACATGAATATTTAGGCGTTGGAATAGGAGTAAATGGGAAGTTGCAATTAGGGGTTTTATCCATGAACAAAGCGATTCGAATTCGAATTCTACGAATTAAAAAAAAAATGATTAATGACATTTGACATTCTAGTATCTTATGTTTTTTTCGTTTTCATACAAGACGTGAAAAGGAAGTGTAAGAAGGAAGATTTCGATGAAAACATTTTGGAACGATCGTCGTGTCGATACCTGCCTGGGACCACCATATGAATAATTTACATATTATTTTTCGTGTTCTATGGGGCTGAGAACTTCAATGGTTTGATTCTGCGGGGATATGGATAGACAGGTAAAAAAATAAGCAGGAAACTGCTTGTAACTGAATTTATTAAAGATTCTTTTTTGTGTTCGTATTTATTTTTTGAAATACCGTTTGTTGTTGATTGAGGCTACATTTTGACAGGTGGGTAAGGCGGGTTGAGGTAAAAATTCACAGTGATGGTATCGACTTAATAGCTTTCAGAACAAGTTGTGCAGAGTAGGAGGTTTACAGTCTATAGAATAAAATGTACGAATCTTATTTCAAAGGCGTCGGGAATATATTGGCTTTGAAATGAAAAATAACGTATTGATGACGGAAAAATTACATATTAATTAAGTACTTTTCTGAATGTCGGAAAAGTTACAGAAAATATTGTTTATACATAGGGTAGGAGGTAGAAGGAAAATGCCATTAGATTTTTATGTATGGTGCTAAACCTCACATTATTATAATATAAACGCGTACATTTCATTTGAACCACTTCTGTTTAATGTAATAATCGACCGGTTTTGGAAGTACCCTTTCTTCGTAAACTAAGATACAAAATAATGATAGACATACATGAATATTTAGGCGTTGGAATAGGAGTAAATGGGAAGTTGCAATAAGGGGTTTTATCCATGAACAAAGCGATTACCGGAAAAATATTTAAACGAAGATATTATGATAAATTTACATGGTTATTCAATATATTAGAATTAATTTTTAGATATTTTCAGCACTCATATTCATTATTAAGTTAGCAATTCTAAATATAAACTTTGCAGTCTACTAATGTGAGAAGTAATACGAATGATTTATTTGTAAATCTATACAGATGGTTGGAAAAATCCTTAAGGTTTCCAATGAAAAAAGTTCATAGCTTTTAAGTTCTATGTAAAAAAAAAGTTATATAAATTTAAGTAAAACGTTCGAAAATGCCTTCACTGGTTTTCAAACTACACGTTTTAGAGATATTTTGGTACGTATTTCATAGAATTTATAAGATTACGGTTTGAGGAATTTTGTTATTGGAAACCTTATATATTTTCTAACTTCTCGCTTAGAATTTACAAAAAAATATTGTTTAGTTTTGCTTGAGTTAGCAGACTATAAAGTAAGTGTTCGGGGTCATTTAGTGCCGAACCTTTTTCACTACAATTACATGAATTATCAAGAAATTTGTATAGCTTGTAGTTGAAGGTTGAATTGTGATATATTAGTCACTTATTTTTATTCTCTTTTTTTCGTTTTTATTATGTGAATTATGTGAAAATCAAAGCAAGAAAGTAATTTTGTTCAAAGTGAATTATTTTAATCACTGACATTTCCAACCTTTTGTAGTGAGAAAGTCAATATTCTCATGCATTTATTAACTTTACAACTTGAACATGTATTCACATTGTCTGAATCCTTCAAGGTTAAATAATGTTGACATTTAATAAACTTTTCCTTAGGATTTCACCGTGCAAGAAATTATTCATGCTTCAAGTTCTTTCTCACTCTTTATATAGGAAAGGGGGTAGATGAAGCTAGAAGAGTTAAATCACATGGGACACATAATAGAGGTACGGGGAGAGGATAGAAGAAAAGTAAAATATATGCAAGCGCACGAGATTTATAGAGCAATCAGCTGTTGTAGGTACTTGTGCGCAGCGTGAATTTGTAGGGTGACGCGAGTATTCGTTATTTTTTTGGGAGTAATAAGTTTTGTTTAAAACATAAAAAAAGATCAAATCCTAATCGGCCATTCCTACCAGGGACTAAATGCAAGTAATGGTATTGCGGAATAACTAACTGCAGTCCATTTTTTTTGTATCAATAATGACATTCAAACTGAAATTCAATTTTTTTTTTCTGAAGTTAGTTTTCATGGTTAAAATATAAGGCCGCAAAAATGCTCCAAATCGATGGCCGGTCAGTTTTTATCAGTTTTGAAAATTTAAACCCATGACCTTCGGATTCGTAGTCGAGAGCCTAACCCCTCGACCATGGAGGCGGTCAATTAAAAAATTTGTTGTCAAAGAGGAAAGACAAAAATACGACACGTATGTATTCTCTCAGTCCGTTTTACAGGTTTTGAATTGCGCGCCCTCTCCAAGGAATAAGCTTGGTGGAAAAGGGCGGTATTCCCGTTAACTATTGGACGTAGTTAAGCAGAAAGCGTCCAACCCACAAATTTCTAACATAGCATTTTTCATGATAACATAAACACGAGATCTTTATGTTCTAAAAACATCCAAGCTACAAATGCAATAGATTTTTGTTAATGTCGCTTTCACTCCACAAATTCCGTAATATGCCTTTGTATTGTCAAACGCTTTTTTTTGGCTTCATCTTTTTTGAGAAGTTTTCTGCATAACTAGGTAAAATTTTTGTCGGCTGCATGACGAATGAACTACCGCCATTCATTATTCTTCCCTCATTTATATTCGGCATTCTCTAAATCGTCTCCACAACCCGCCTTAAAATGTACCATAATCGTATTACATGGAAGCTCTTATGGGGTGTTACAAAAAACAAAAATAATATGGCTATGAAACTGACTCGAGTGGTATGAGAATAGTTCCACTATATAGTTCCAACAAAAAGCTGAAGATAGGAAATGTGTTTAAAAAAAGTTAAGAGTTTTGAATTAATCAACGGCCAGATTCACCAACAGTGAGGTTCTGGCTAAAATCTATCTATTTTTGCCTGAGTCTCACTCGGGGACGTGGCCATAACATGTTACATTGTCGAGCCAGTCAAACGATATTGTACCCAAAATTAGTCCGTGGGGAGATCGTTCCACTGTCTGAATACGTTGAATGTTAATTTGGACATTCTCTTCGAAACCTGCAATGAGTTCGCAAGATTTTAGCAATAAATACCTCACTATATCAACGGAACTTGTGCAACAAATCGAAAAACAAAAACATAACGAAATGTTATAATATGGTAATCAGGGGTCCGATAGCACTTCTTTTTTAGGGTTAGACATTGTCTTTATCCTTACGCTTAAATACTTTTGCTTAACTGCGGTTTCGGTTCTCTTGGATGACCGTTGTTATTTAGCGAATGACGTTCTTTAAACATACCGATATTTGCATTTTTAATCTGAGTTCCGCACAAGAGTCCGAGCTGCTCCCAACCATCTGGAGCCAGTGAACTATTTCATACCCAATTGAGAAGTTGTAAAGTAAATAATAATATTTTTAATTATTAATTATTTTTATTGAGATTTAAAAACCTCATCGTAATATTTAATCATTGAAGAAAATAATATTCACGTAACCTAAATGCAAGATGAAACCGGACCAAAAGACAGAAACTAAAAATATCTGTTTAAGTTTGCAATTGAGTTCGGGTAGAACTTTGTAAACATCATAAAAATAGCTGCCAATAATGTGAGATTAAAAATGGAAATGAGATTAATATTCACAAATCTTGAATTTGAGATATGATATCGATGAAGATGACACAAATTGAACTTGTCTCATTAGCTAAGTCGGTTGAGCATTGCCCCGGATAGGCAGAGGACCTGGGTTTAAGTCCCAGATGCGACTGAAATATTTTTATTTTCTGTCCTTTGGTCCGGTTTCACCTTTCAATTAGGTTACGTGAATATTATTTTCTTCAATGATTGAATAATAATAAATGAATTGGAAATTAATTTGTATCCACCACTTTATTAATATATATAGATATCAACATGTTTCGAAAGCGATGCTTCCCTCTTCAGGAATATATAGAATATTAAAAAATAATAATAATAATAGTATATACATAGAACACAATAAAGTAAGAATAGACAAATAATAAACATGAACAAAAATTGATTAAAGTAGGTAAGCAATTAATCAAAAATGTTAATTAAAAAAACACACAAAGTGAATACCAATCTTTTGAAGAATTTATTAATAATAATATACTACACGTGTTAAATACGTGTGTTGTAACTAAACTTATTAATAATACTGTCATAATTAAACCACAAACTTCTTTAAAAATGTATTGTCATTAATATGGAATCGAAACCGCAGTTAAACCAAACGTATTTAACCCAAAGAATAATGACAATTTCCTATCCTTAAAAAGTACCGATATCGGACGCCAGATATAAAAATATAATATAGGTCAGTGGCTGAGTAGGCATCGCGTCTATATCCCACCCAGACGTCGTGAGTTCAATTCCCAGCTGGCTGAGTCCCCCATTACGACACAAGCATCGTTTTCCGCTTACTATGATGGTAGTAGGAGACTTTTAAATATTGTCGGGTTGTACGAAACCCGAGAATGTTTGTCTGTCTTTAACAAAAAAATAAACAAATAAAAATTACACAGAGAAAATAAACAAGTGAACATCTTACGAATCTCAAAAGACCACCCTGTTGAACAACAAACGAAATGACAGAGACAACCCTCCAAGGCGAGATTGTACCAAGCACATAGAAAACTTTAAGCGGGGGTGTTGTAAACCCCGCAAGGCGTTGCACGGTTCATTACTTATTTAGTGGGTACAGATGCATTTAAACTCATGCATTCCCACAGTACCGAGATTACGTACCTGCCTGGTAGCACAGGATTAAATTACTATAGCTACAGTCCGCCGGTTTGCAGGTGGTATGCCCCACTGAAGAGATAAGTCGATAGATGTGTATTTGGTGTGTTCAAAGCAAAGATAATTTTCAGTTACTTCACTATAGGTACATTTTTTATCTTTATAATAGAATCGTTGTTTCCAAGTCCATTGATGTAAGCGAGAAGTATATTTTACTCCCATTTTAAATTAAGCGTTTTTCTCCCATCTCTGATTAATGTTCTTCATTTAGGGTAATAAATATTATGATCACTCGTAATAAATATATGTATTACTTAAATTTACAAAACATATGCATAATACGCTCGATTATTGTGTTTGAGAAGCGATCAGTAAATTTCAATAGTTTCCACCATACAATGAGACGTACACTTTCCTTAATGAAAAAAAATTAAACTTACCGACGAGAAAAAGGCTCAGCTTACTACTATGGAGACAAACGCATTACTGAGGAAATAACTTAAGGAAAGCATATCTTGAAGAAAGCTGAAAGGTGGATCGGTCGGCACTTCAGTGAAAAATTAGTTTGAAATTGGACAGAATAAATTTCAACCCTCGCTTCCATTCTAAAGTTAAATATCGAAAATCTTCAACAAAAAATCAATTTTTTGGGAGTCAAGTAGTCAAACGGTCTAATATAAAAGTGGGGACATCAGCCTTTTTTCAAATCAGTAAAGACCACATTTCTAGGGAGTTCTCATTCAGTGGTTTACTTAATCTAAGGGTCTGGCGTAAAGACTACATTCTACAGGTCTTTGGCTTGGAAAAATTAAGTTCTCCAAGGAGTTTGTATTACAAACAATTTAGTTTAAAGCGTGGAAAAGGAGCTTTGTGTGACTAATTTGTTAAAGAGGTGACAGCTAACTAACTAAGTAATAATAACAAATTTTCCTGCACGGCTAGACAGGGAGCTTGGAACTCCAGACAGCTCTGTTCTTTTCCAGGCATTTTTAAAAGATATTTTTTTAAGGTAGACGAACATTCTCAATATAGAAATAACTTGACAAAATTTAAATTTTCTCCTACTACTATCATAAAAAGCGTAACATGTTGCTTGTTCAATGATAGAGGGTTTATAGAAGAAGATTGAACGCACTACGTTAGGGTGGGAACCCGACGCATTGGGCCGCTCAATCAAGTAACCGATTTAGGAAAAAAAAAAATAAAGACAAGCTTTGACACAATGGTGTCGTGTAATGAAATATCATACCTACTATTTCAAAGCGGGGTAGACTGAGTGGATAGAGCGCCACATAAATCACATTTATGATCTATCGCAATCAATTTCAAATTATCTCTATCCATTGAGCGATCAGTGGTTGAGGTGGTATCGCGTATGGTACCCACTCAGGCAACTTGAGTTCATTCCTCGGCTGGCTAAGTCCTCCATCACGCCATTAGCGACAAATATTTTCACATTATTCGTAACCTGGGAGTGTATGTCTGTCTTTAAAAAAATGAGTATAGACAGTTTCTTTAGCAGTACTCTTAAAAATGATTTATTTATTTATTTACGTCCATTACAGGCTTTTTCACGGAGATTTAAAAATAATATTGAAAATATACATACACTTGCATTATAATAGATAGTATAAAAAGAAACAAAATAATTTGACGCTTTTATCCAAAGTTAAATAGTTTAAAATAAGCTAGCTCTACTCGATTGAAACAACCGTACTGTTGCATGCTTATACTGTAACATTGATGTTAAAAATATGTCACCAACATCGAAGTATTTGTTCCCCAGATGTTGAGTCCGTCGCATAGGGAAATAATATTATGAACTGATTTAATTTTAGAGTTAATATGTTTATTTAAATATTTTAGAAAAAAAAAAACACTTTTAGAACGTAATGCTTTTGACGACCTCCACGGTCGAGGGGTAAGGCTCCCGACTACGAATCCGAAGGTCGCGGGTTCAAATCCCGGTGTGCGCAAGTAAATTTTATTGTGCTGTTTTATAATTTGTATTTATAATTTATAATTTGTGCTGTTTCACAATTAATTAATTTAAAAAATAATATATAGTATATTTGCGCACGTTTCAGAGTGGGAGATACTCTTAGTATCGCCCTGGTGAAAGACCACCATTCAGAATTGAAACGTTGCTTGAAATGGCTTTTAGCCGTGTTTGGTTAACAGATATGAATAGCCAGGTATTTCCCCACCTTCCTCTTTCTCTTCTCCTTCCCCTCCGCAATACCTTCAGCCTCACAAAATTCCTCAATTAGGGATGCCATAGTCTCACTGGCTCCAGACGGTTGGGAGCAGTTGAGACTCTTGTGCGGTATTAATATTAAAAAAAAAAATTGAAATGAATTGTTTGTTGTGGGGTGAATTTAAAACTCAAATCCTTCAAGAAACTTATTAAAATGTAATTTTTTATAAAAATAACATATTACACAGTATTTTTATAAGTTTCCTGAAGGATTTGCATTTCAAACTTACAATAACAATTTATTCCATATATACACTCTCCAATAAAAGAAATCATCTCAATATTTAAAGCAATAAATGCTAAAAGTGGTTGTTTCTGAAATATTCGAATTAGCGCCATCCGTGAGCGCGTATCACGTTTTATTTATCCTTTAGTTTTCACTTGTTACAGCTCATCCCACGCACTTTATATTCCGCCTCTGTTAAACCGCCAATACAATTTTTCCTTCATATACGACGGAGAAAAAATCGACGGATAACGTTGTAATTTAAGTTATTCTTGGTTCATTTAGTCTGTGTTTAAAAAAAACAACTGATTGGAAAAAGGATAATATTGTATTTGCGGACCATCTTAAATTTAAATTCTCGGAGAGGCATTACTAATAATTTACATACCTAACAACTTCCAAATAAATTGCATTACCTTGGAGCCATTTTACTGAATAAATCAATAAATACAAAAATAATGTTTAAAAAAATAAGACATCGTTTCTCATTAGTTCTCTTATCCATTTCGAACAAAAACTGAATTACCATTTTTAGTATTTTGGGCGTAAATATTTCCTTTGATGGAAAATGTAACAAAGGTCTGAATTTGTTTTCGATTGAAAAATAAATAACGTTTTTTTTCCTTTCGGGAATTTTAAACGTTGTATTTTTATTTTCATCACCTTTGATAAAATTTGGCACCGGCTATAGCGACAAGTCATAAAACTGTGGAGCTATAAGGCTTTGAAGGTCGCTAGACGCTACGTTGTAACGATGATAACCCTTTGAGAACCAGTGTTAAAAATACGCCAACATTAAAATAAAATCCCTAATCGTGACTAACTACATATTAAAACAATATAATTTGGAAAGCTATGTAATGTATGGATATAACGTTCTAATTCAAAATTTAAAAAATGCGTCATTTTTATTTTCAGCAGACATAATAAATTTATGCCGACATTCTTACAATAGTTGCCTTCCCAGCAGTTGATCGGGGGTTTGATTTTTGCCAAGACAATATATTTAAAAAAAAATGAATAAAAGTAAAAAATACATTTCAAATTTAAAAACTATTTACTTTCATTTTTTTAACGTAAATTTTACTGCACTTCAATAAATAACTAACTAACTAACTAACCATCACGCCTTTTCCCCGCAGGGGTAGGCAGAGAGGACTGACCGCCAAACAACTCGATCTTGGCATACACTTCTTGCTTCATTCACATTCATACATCGTCTCATACGTTCTCTTCTATTATTCCGACTTCTGACACGGCCCAACTCAAGTGTTTGATTCATTTGATCGTGCCATTTCTTCCTCGACCTTCCGCGGCTTCTTCTTCCATTCACATTCGCGTCAATAAATATATATACCATATATACCTCATACACTTATGTATCTACCATGTATCGTGTTAATTTATTTTTGTGATCTAATACTTATCTTTTTATTTGTTATATCATGCAAAATGTTAATAATTTATAAAAAATAAAATAATAAATAAAATATTAATATAATTATATAAATGAACCAGAATTACTTATTTTACACCACTGTTTTTAACATATAAATATCAATGTGTTTCTAAAGCGAAGCTTTGCTCAAGTATAAATAATCTTTCAATAAGTATACTGTGTTATATTAAAAACAGTTGTCTAAACAAAATAATTCTTTCATAATTTCTTCAAAAGATTGGTATTCACTTTGTGGCGTTATTATTAATAAACAAATTCAAAATTACTTTTGTAATCATCACTACATTAATACATACATACCAAAATGTTTCGAAAGTGAAGCTTTCCTTATTCTGTATTCTGTATTTCCTGGTGTATTCTGTATTTATTGATGAGGAAAGCTTCGCTTTCGAAACATGTTCATATTATATTAATGAAGTGGTGATTAAAGAGTTAAATTTTTTTATTAATTTATAAAGTAATTATTATGCATTTATTAATAGTGATGCCACAACGTAACTATAAATCTATTGAATAAATAAAAAAATAATATTACTACCTTACAATTACACCCTGTTTACTATAATTCGCAACCTCAAAACTTTATCAGAAACTAATCAAACCCCCGAGCACTGCCGGGCATACATCAGCTAGTAAATTATTAACGAATGGTTATGTGTGGTTGAACTGAATCGAACATGGTCGTCAATAAGACACATTTCGTCTAAAATACTTAGCAAATGATCATTCAAACATCTTTTTACCTTTGGTTTTAGAGTGTTCCAAGTGCCACACAGCTTTCATGAAAATCGTCGGAAAATGCATCGTTTTGATTTATTTTGTCCCATCCATTTATATTTGTTGTAACAGTATATGAGCAGAATGCTTTTCACTAAAATAAAAAAAAATACACAATATAATTATTTAAGACTAGTCCGTTATTATTTCTAGCATCCAATACAGAATGGCAAGTGGGTTAAGTGATATTTGAGAGGGTGGCATTTTTGACTCCAAGGTCAGGGGTTAAAAATTTGGTGTCGGATAGATGTTGTGTATTATATGCATAAAAGTAAAAATGTCAATATTTTGTTTTATATGTCGTTTTTATGGTTTTGGGATGTGTTGGTACATATTTATTATACTTAAGCTTTTGAATCTTTGCTTTTACGAGCCTTGTAAACTATCGTTTCTGCACGATGAATTATAGTACAAATTCTTGGTCTCATAGTAAATAGTAGAAAAATAATGCGAATAAATTCTGTGGTGGCTCCGCTATACAGAGATGGAAGATAACCTTATTCCAACGCTATTCTAAAAATTAAAAAAAAAAACCAACATGACGAATATGTGGAAGACGCTCTTGATATTGTCCCGGTGACTGACCACTGTACCCATCTGCTGAACTGACCGGTAATAATTGTTATTTTATAGCCATTAAAACACACGAATTACATCGATTAGTAACGCCATCTGCATATTATATGTTAATTGTTTTTGGGTTTAATTCGTAGAAATCCATTTAATCTTTTTTTTTAATTTAATGTATATCAAATGTAATAATGTTATTTTTAAGCTCTGCGGGTATTTTTAGTTTTTATTATTGTGACAGCTCTTTCGGCGTACAAGGCCATTTTCGAACTGCCTGAAAATGGCCTTCATCGCCGAAACAGCTTGAACTTAGAACTTAATAATAACATCTGACCGGCAATCAGAAGGGTGCAGGTTCGAGTCCTGTCGGCGACATTTATCTTTTCTCGGAAGGTTTTTTCAATTTGGATGAGTGTTTCAGGCTAATAATTATTGTTTGTAAAAAAATAATTGTTTCCCCTTTGCGCTATGCCCAAAAATCTTGTCTTAAAAAAACTTTAGTTTATCAATTAATGTACATTTTAATTTCATAAATTATATTTCGAACAATTTAAAAACAAACTTTTATTATAATACTAAACACTTTTTTTTTCTAGTAAGTAACAAATTTAAAGGTATGTTTGGTCATGTACAGATGTATAAAAACAAACAGCCTATAAAGATTAAATAGTGTTTCTAATCTATTTTAATCACTTCCACTGAGCTTTGTAACTTCAAATTTACTTAAATATTATTTTGCATTTTCAGGAAATTCGAGAAATTACCAAACGTTAAAAACAAATGTCTCCTAGAAACCTCGCACACAATTTAAAATAAGATGGTCACGTGGGAAAATAACGCTGATTTGAATTAAGCCTTAATAACTTTATTATGAAAATAGAAATACATCTTGCGATCTCGATAAAATAATTTCTCGAGAGGGAAGAAATTAGAAGAATATTTTTTTGATCACACAAAAACTCCAAAGTATTCTGTTGTTCTTTAAAATGTACATCATCATTTAAAATAAAAACATTAAACATAAAATCTACGATAAGTACATATCTTCAAAAGCGGCAATAATATTTTTCAGAATCGAACACAAACACTTTTAATAACAAACAAAAAACAACCTGAATCGTCGTGCGATAACGAGCGAATACATTCAAGTGAGTTAGAAATTTAACATAAAAAAAAACAAATAATCCTGCGAACGGACTAAAATGCTTTTACAAGTCGCAGCATAGTTTTAAGTTTAATTTTCATACAACCATAAATTAAAAAAAAATATATATATATATATATACTCGTATATATACATATACGAGGTGTGTTCAAAAGAAAAGGTAAATTTGGATTTTTAGCGGGCTGCGTACATTTCATTATCGATTTTTTTGTTATGTTGGTACACATATGTTTATCATATGTTAGAATTATCAGCCATTATGGATTAGTGGTTTGTTTTTGACAACTGGAAAGGTTAGTCACGTTTTTGTGTGTTCTTAGATTTTTTACTTTTGGAAAAAAATACATCAAAGAATATGTATTAAATTTTGCGTTAAAAATGGAATGAAGTGCTCCAACGCACTTAAAATGTTGACTGTGGCATTCGGCGAGTTTACTTTGTCTCAAAAAGTGTTTATAAGTGGTACAAGCGCTTTATAGAAGGCCGAGAAGATGGTAATGACGATGAGCGTCCTGGAGTTGCAACCACGTCAACAAACGAAGAAAATATCGAAACGGTGAAGAAAATGGTTTTGGAAAATCGTCGAATCACTATTACGGATGTTGCAGAGGATATTGGAATATCAATCGGCTCATGCCATGCAATTTTCAAAAGCAACGTCGCATTAGTATCGCTCAGTAGTTGTTGAATGACGTCAACGACGATCCAGATTTGCTCAAAAGGGTCATAACTGGTGATGAAACGTGGGTATATGGTTATGATGTCAAAACCAAGGCCCAATCATCCCAATGGAAGCGGCCAGAAGAGCCAAGACCGAAAAAAGCACGCCAAGTTCGATCAAATGTGAAGGTTTTGCTCACTGTTTTCTTCGATTACAATGGCGTGGTGCATCATGAATTCTTGCCAACGGGTCGTACGGTTAATAAGGAATACTACAAGGAAGTTATGTTACGTTTACGTGAAGAAATACGGTTCAAACGATCGGAATTGTGGAAAAACAAATCATGGATTTTGCATCACGATAATGCACCAGCTCACACATCAACGCTTGTTCGTGATTATTTGGACAAAAACAACATCGTAATCATGCCTCAACCACCGTATTCAACAGATTTGGCTCCCTGCGACTTTTTCTTATTCCCGAAACTGAAGAGACCAATGAAAGGAAAGCGTTTTCCCACAATTGATGAGATAAAGTCAGAATTGAAGAACCAGGTGATGGCCATACCGAAAAGCTCATTGCAGAAGTGTTTCGAGGATTGGAAGAAGCGCTGGCATAAGTGCATTATATCTAAGGGGGATTACTTTGGAGGGGAAAAAATGGATATTGATGAATAAATAAATACTTTTAAAAAAAATTCCGAATTCACCCTTTCTTTTGAACACACCTCGTATATATTCCACGAAAAGCTTCAATAGGAAATCCAATTCGTAATTATGTGAGTCAGTAAACTATTTTTTTACGAATTCTATACACAAATACTATCCGAGTGAAGGTAATGACAACTCGGGTCCAAAATATTAGTAGTGACTGAGGAAAACATAGGAATGTTGATTAGCCTACTTTCGAACTCCTCTTATACGGAACTTGTCAATTTGTCGGTCCAGTTTCTTCTCATCAAAGATTGAGATATACTATTAAACCCTATATAAATTGACTCTAGCAGAGGAGATAAAAATCAATGGTGTATCTATTTACATAAATAATAACCGTTAACCTATCGAAAGCTTTTAGGGGTAGCTTTGAATATTGAATTCGTAAGTATGATTATTTGTATGCAAGGTTGGCACTTTTAGCTAAGCGATATTGAAATATTTATGAAAAATAATCAGTGGCGTTACAACATTCTACAGGTCCCTGGGCAAATTTGTTTACAGGGTCCCGTCTCACAAAAGATATTAAAATAACTTAGGTACCTATATATATGTTGTAATCAATGTTGAAACGTTATGTATGCTCGATATTATCATTATTATTTACTTATTATTACTTGCTTGTCACCATTTGCTTCTTATTATTTACTTATTACTATTTAATTATAATTTCGTTTTATTTTACCTACATATTATTATTTACTTACTACTATTTACATAATTCTATTAACATATCATTATTTACCTATTTTTAGTTTTATTATTATGTACTTATTAGTCATTTACATAATTTTATTTATGTAATATTATTTACTTTTTATTATTTACCTATATTACTATTTACTGATTGTTATTTACCTATTATTATTATTTAATTGTTTAATTTTTATTATTTATTTACTATCATTTTATTATTAATATTTACTTTTTTTTTCATGTATTATTATTTACTTATTACTATTTACTGATTATTATTAAATTGTAAAGCCGCTCTTCTCAACACAGAATTGTCCTATTGAGATGAGTGGCTAATAATGTTGTTATCATAATTAAATTTAAGAATAAATAAATAAATGAAATATTTATATTTTTGCAATGATTTGAAATTTTACGTAATTTATTTATTTATTTGTTTATTCACTGTTCATAATGTATGTTTTGCATAATTTCATAACAGGCGAGCCTTTTGCCTGGTGGCGATTTCTAACAATCAACCCGTTTGTAGCGGGGAAAAAAGGAAGTATAACACTGCAGCGTTTTCAGAATATAGAATAACATTTGTGCAAACAATAACATCAAAGGACGGCATTTTTAAATTAAAGAATATCAAGGCAATTATACATACATTCATATTGTACGGTAAGATAATACAAATGTTTTCAGGTAGGAATGGGATGGGGAGAGGAAAGGGAAGAAATGAAATGCGTGGAAATGAAGTCTAATTTTCGAATTGGTGTATAGAAATCATATAAAAAATATTTTCTGACTAACGGAGACGATAATTGCACAGTAGTCCAAAATTTAAGGAATCGTTGTTCCATTAATTAATTTACGTTAAGGGCCAGCACTCAAAAATGGCTCCTCAACATTACTTTGTAGCTTACTAACTCAAGCAACATCACAAATGATTTTTACATAAATTCTATTAGGAAAAAAGTATAAGCATCCAAAAGAAAAAAAATCTTTAAACGAAATCTTTTAAATTTTGTAAAATACATATCAAAATTTTAGAAAGTTGGTGCAGTTTTAAAGCCAGTGAGGCAATTTTGAACGTTTTCCCTAAAATTCCTGCATGTATTTCATACAGAATTTAAGAAATTTTTGTCTTCTGACACCTTATTAATTTTCCTAATTATCCGAAGAGAATTTATCACTGGTAGCATTTCTTCAGATTATAAATTATGTATTTTTAGGTGCTGACTGTTAAAGTATAATACTACATCCCGTCGTTTATTCATAACGAAATGAATCATTTTTAAGCATTATATATGTAATTAAATTTCTTAGATATGCAAAATCAGTAAGTAATAGTTTTTTGTTTTCAATATTTCTGGCTTTCATCTGGCAAGGGTGTTCTAAGCCATCATTCCAACTTATGGAGAGACAGAATGCCAATTGACATATTAATTTATAATTACATAGAAGATTGGAGTGGACTCAGATCTTTAGAAAAGGGTTAATATAGAAGGGAGGATTTTTTTTTAATGATGGACACTAACAAAAATATCATCTTAAGTTCCCACTTCTAGACCACATAAAGTAAAATCTGCGTAGACAAGCACCTGACTTTTAGAAAAGGGGAAGAGAACGGAGCAATGTCCAATTCTCGTAGAGATAAGTGAGGAAACTTCTTTTTAGGAAAATTGTGGAATTTGTTAAAGTTATAGTTAGAAAGTAGTAATATCATACTTAGCGCACACCCTTCCATAATACATATTTTTTACTTTTATTTTTTACGTGCTATTTTCGCTACGCTACTGAAAACAACTCCAAGGATTAAGGATTTTTGTCAAAACATTTTTTATGGACATTTAGATAATGATATGGGTGGGTACTAAAATAATTTCATAATTTTTTTGTAGTTAACATGAAATTTTAAAATTAGTTTTCCGTTGAGTGACATCAAAGGCATTTAATATTTATTTGTTAGCATTATTTGAAGAGATGATTGGATAATTTCCCTGCTCTGTATTTTATTATACTGGGATGGGCAAGTTGTAATTAGACATATAAAAATGTTAAATTATCAACATAATAAAAAATAACAACAAATTATTTTTTAAAAACAATAAGGAACCTCCTCATTATGGCTTTATTCAAATAGTTTATTATGCCGCTCTGAGGAGATTTACAAGTTCAATAACAACTAAATTACAAGAAACAGTTTATTTAATTTTTTTTCCTTTTGTGATTAAATTAAACAATGCGGGGTCATGACACGGTACTGTCATCCTGCCTGGGTTCGGTGAATTTCTTAAAAATCTGTGATTTTCAACATTCACATTCCTTGATACAGTCTACCAGGAATGGAGAATGCCCACGCAGTAAAATTTGTTATTGAATGATGAGAAATGTTGTAAAATAATTCGATATTAGAGAACTTTAAACATTAGTTAATTTAAATAATTAAATGTATCATTAGCAAAAAAACATCACTAATTAATAATTCTTTTATATAACAAAATATTAAAATGAAGCGTTTGAAATGTTTTTTTTTCGCATTGTAGGTGCTACTTATTTTTTTTAAAAAGATGAAGAAATCTGCGAAGAGGATTGTGAAATATATCTGAATAATATGACATCGTCTCCAAACATGGAAAAATTCTGTTTTACGATTCCATATTTCGATTTCATCCTTTCGTAAAATTCATCCACGCTTTCATAGCTCCATAATTGATGAAACATTATAATTAATTTGCTAATTTAATCAGGTAAATTACCAACGTCATTACTGTCATTGATCAGTTTTCCCGAAGTCAAAAGATGATTTTTAAAGGCAACTAAACACATTCATGTTCGTTAAATGCTCACTAATTTATTGGTCATTACTTTATTAATGGTTGGATTTCTATAAACAGGCCATCAAATATATATATATGGGTTTTGCCATTGTATCCCAGTACCGAGATAAAATGTTTACGTCTATTGGCCAATAGAGATGGACTTTTTGTTGAATTTCACCGAATTATTAAATTTTATTGAACAAATATTACACATTTAAAAAATACAGATATTAATGATAATCAAATTTAATAATGTCATTATTAAATTCTGCAAGTATTTCTTATTTTATTACTGTGACAGCTGTTTTGGCATTCAAAACCATTGTCTAACTCTGGATTGGCCACGTTTAGACGACTTATTTATATGATTCTATTTACCCTCCACCCAATTTCACTTTTAATTTACTAGAACCATTGGAAATTAATAAACGAACGAATGATACTAATATAACATTAACGAATAAAGTATGGAAAATGACTTATTCCAAACTCAGTATGTTCAAAGAACCTAAATAATATGACACATTTAAATTATTAATATCAATCACGGCATTATAAAACAATTAAGAAGACATTGCTATTTAATATGGGAAAAACAGATATCAAAGTACTTCACAGAATGTAGAATCTGTTGTCACAATTATTTTCATCGGTAATAAAGAATTTTAGGCACCATGAAAATTGAAATTGGGTGGGGTTAAATAGAATCATTTAAATAAACCATCTCAATGTACCCTAACCACGGATTGAAAGTAGCTTTGTCGCCGAAACAGCTATAAAAATATTTAATAAAAACTAGCAGAATTGAAGAACAACATTGTTAATTTTGATTTTCATTAAATTAAAAAAATAAATTAAATCGAGTTCTACGAATTAAACACAAAATCAATTAATAAATTTTATACTGTAAATACACACACCGTACCAATTTAAACACTGCAATATGGGGTATGATGAAATTAAATGGATTTTTTTTTACGGACTGCAAAAGTTTAATTGTACTCTTTTGCTGTGCCGATACACGTGTTCCTGACATGTCTTGAAACTGGTGGAAACATTAAATGCTTAATTTACTGCTACGGGAGATACGAATAATAAAATCCTGACCCAATCTTGAAAATAAGTCCATAAAATAAAAATAAAAATTTACGAATCACATTCTGGCCATCATTGTCATTATAAAATCTAAGACCGTTTTTGAATCTATGCCATACGGTCAGAGATATGAACAATCAAATCTCGCCCCCAACTTTGAAAATAAGTCCCCAAAATAATTTTCTTTTATTAAACGATTTTGCATAAATATGTGAAAAATATTTTTTGAAAGAATAAATGCCTCAAATAAATAATTTTGAATAGAGCGAGTTGAATTTTAAAAGTACACACAGATGAGTGAAATACCTATAGAAACATAGGGGACGTGTATTTTAGAAAGACCTTTACATGCGGTCCATTAAAAATACGTAAGTAAATAATACTCGAGGCACACAGTCTGCAGCGAAAAGTCACCAAAAACGATTTTAGTCACAACTGAGTTAAATACCAAAATGAATCCCATTCAATATTATAATTAAATTAATTATATTAATTTTAATATTGAATGGGATTAAATGTCACCACACTGATCATTCCTGTCCTCATTATTTGGTTTTCTAAAATCACAAAATCAATTTCCGAATTTTTTCCGAAAGCAAAAAATCACCAAGTGTACTTTTTTTTGTAACTAAATAACGAACTTACAGTATGCAATAAAAATACAATCTGACCCCTCACCTTAAAGATAATTTCGATCATTCCAAATATAAATAAAAAATCTTTGCCTGCGAATATCTCCGAATCGGGTTTTATTGGGTCTGTTGATGACTTTTTGCTGCAGAGAGACTTTATAAGTAATTCAAAGTAAAGAGAGGTTTTATTACAATTTATAATTTTTTTTAGAAACTGAAAAAACAATACAATTTGTGGTTTACTGAGTGTCATTACTGAGGTTGGGTAATTTTTAGCTAAGTGATTTAAATAATGGCAAAAAGACCATTTCATAGAAATAAATAAAGTCAGTAAAAGAAAAAAAGATTCATTAAATAACGAACAAAGTGATTTTTCATTTATTAAAGTAAAATGGTTCCATAGAGTTAATTTGCGTTTATTGAATAAATAAAGATTCAATTAAAAGGTTTAACTAGAGGATTTTCACATATTTTTAGTTTGATTTATGAAGTAGCATTTTTTGTCTACCACAATATGGGAGTATAATATCTCATCGTCAAACCCGTAAATGGATTCTAGGGGTACTAATAATAGAGATGCATTGCATAGCAAATATAATATCAGCGACCCATATACGTGTCCTCTGCACTTATTGATGGGATGTCCATGATCCGTCCGTCTATGCGGATTGAATTTAGGATACGATATGATGCCGATAGATTTGGGTCACTGTAATCTGGCTGAGGTCAAAATACCAAACCAGATACGGTTATTCAACAAGGGTAATTAAACACGTGTCACACTCATTTTTAAGTAATAATAATATTAGGATTGGCATGCACTCTACAAAGGTCGAAAAACTGTGTCTGCCCCAAGAAAAACGAACTATAAAAATAAATTAAATTATTAAATTCTTTTGGCAACGGAATTTTAGATACTTCTCTATAAGAATTTACAACATTCCTCCGGTTAGCATAAAAAAATATGATTCACAAAAAATATTCAAACACAATGTAAAAAATTGGATTAAAAGTAATGATAGGGCATTTACCGGTGTACTCCCCCAAATTCGAAATTATTGATTCAACGATTTATGAAGCATATCTTTATACAAGTATATATTCATAGGTATTTTAAAACTATAAAATTATTTGCAAAATTACTGCCTCAACACAGGCTAGCCTAGTGAGGCGGGTTATGTGAAACTTCAACTATAACTGTTATTATGTTACTTACCTACTTCAATTCATTTTTGTTTTTGGTCATATTTTGTATATTCTTAATTAATGTTTTAAATTTTTTATCATTTTTCTATACATGAAATTATTTTTTAGTATTCATTTATTCCTGAAGATGATAGCATTGCTATCGAAACATGTAGAAATATTTATATATTTTAAGTAAAGTGGTATATACAAAGTGTATTTTAAATTATGTAATTAATAATGATGCCACAAAGTTATCAATCATTTGAAGAAGTTATTATATTATTTTCTATTTTAATTTATAAACCACTGTACACTTACATTATTATATTATACGTGTCTTTTAGTTATAGTTAAATTTAATTACAATAAAGATATTATTATTATTATTAATTCAAATATTGTTTGTCAAAACTGTTATGTAACGACAGAAGGATCCTGCGAGGACTCTAGCTACTCGTGAATAATAACGGTAAAACGACGCCAGCGCCACGTTTGCCACAACGGCAGTTTGCACGCCCACGCTCCGGCACTTCCTTCCCACCCGGCTTTCGAATCACTTCCTTCTCACCCGGCTTGTAGAGCTCGCCACCAGGCCATTTTTGGCTGCGGCTGCAAATTGCGACGCCAGCACAAGCATGGCGAATCAATACCCAGCGTGCTAATCCACTTTATCCTTTCTACCGAGCACCAAAACATGATGTCTCGCCTTTACTACTTTTAAATTCTGTGACAACGATGTCTGTTCCGGATACCTGTTCCCTCCATCCGTCTGCCGCCACGAAGTAATCGTAAGCCTAATTTATATACCCCTTTGTTTTGTAATTCTTTTAGACCACCCCTGTTAATCATGCCCGTTTAGAGAATATCAGAGAGAATAATCACCCATTACTTCCATTTGAGGTTAGGTTAGCTTTTGATTATTGTAGCATAACTTACCATGTATGTACTTTCTGTTGAAATAAACCCTGAGTCTGAAAGCATATAATAGCATCATTTAACGTAGTAATAGAGTCCGCTGACCCCAATTATAAGACTGCCTGTCGGCCTACGACCCTGCAGAGGAGGTTCTTGGCCTGCCGAAACTGAGCTAGTCGAATGTCCAGAGCCGAGCTCCCTGCCAAGACACCACCGCCAGGGTAAGTCATTATATTAGTAAACGAAGGAATTATCTCCCGTAACCGCTCTGTCCCAACCTTCCTCCTTCCCATCTCCTTCCCACAACCCCACCTTTCATTCTTTATATAACAAAACATAGAATTTTCCTAGAATTTTGTAAGGAAAAATGTACGCTCATTTATTCAGATGACCACACAAATCAGTGAAAGGTGGTAATAAAATGGGCAATTTAAAAAAATCAGTGTACAATTCATTCAACTTGATAAACCACACACAGCCTATGTTTGGCGATGGTATCCGGAAGATTCGCCGAGAGAAAGTTCACCGCGGGAAGATTCAAGGCGGAAAACTCAACGCGGAACATTCCGCGCTGGTAAAATTATTTACCATTACTTGGTTGAGTGATTTAATAATGAAATAATTTCGTCAAAAAAAAATAGACAGGTATTAAAAGGAATTAAATCAAAATTGTAGTCCAAAATCAAGAAGTGACTTGCGCAAATTTTGATGGTTTGAGGTTATGGATGCAGTTTGCTTCGAAATTTTTAATTTATAATAATCTCATAATGTTCTGGGGCGACGAAATAACAGTCGTATGATGAAATTGTAAGTTGCAAATAATAGTCTGATTCTGATGTACATTATTATGATATACGATAATATATTTATGTACAAAAAGAAAAATTATATAAAATAATTTAACAGGAAATATTATGAGCAATTCCTCTAATATAACGAAGGAAATTATGTGGATCATGCTCATCAACAAGTTTTCTTAATCGTGCCGGAAAGTCACTATTTTTTTTATTTCTGTGGCTCTTGTCCACTTAGATATTATTCAAATCGAACCTCGTTTGTCAGTCTGAAGATGCACATGATTGTTCGAAACTGGTCTGGTCTGATAAATAAGTGGAATAAGGTTTTTAAAAACTTTTTTCTCTAGATCGCTATTATCCCCTAAATAATTACTAAAGTTGCATCTGAAAACACGACAATTTGATGTCTTTAATGGCCTTCATTTCGTAAGTATTTTTTTTTAAATACTTCTAATCCGTACTAGAATATTTTCCATATCTTTTGACCAAAACAAAGATCATTCGGTTAAGGTAAGTATTTTGGCTTTAAATCCAAAATTACGTTTTGTATGAAATAGGCCGCGCAGCCGTTCCTCTTAAAGAGGGAAATTGTCTTCCCCATGGTTTCTTGCATGGAGTTAATGAGAAAAAACCCACTTTGATTAGTAATAAACACCAATAATCATTGGTGAAATACTATTTTTAAGAAGCAATTCATTATAATAAGTTCTTATTATATTTGAATGACTAACGAAATATAATTAATAACCATCTACTAGTTTAAGGGATCCCATAGGAATGTTTCACGTGTATTACTCCATCCACGTGCGAAGATGACAAACTTCCTTGAAAGAGTTCGTGGCTATCCTTAGGGGTTTTATAATCGAATAATGACCAATTTACTTGAAGAAAAAGCACAGACCTAATCTTCTTCAGTCACAACAACTGTTCACTGTTCTTCATCATCCTAGGATTTCCAGGAGAATATTTAGTTTTTTGTTTTTAATAAAATTAAGTAACATATGTACAGACCTAATCTTCTTCAGTCACAACAACTGTTCACTGTTTTTCATCATCCTAGGATTTCCAGGAGAATATTTAGTTTTTTGTTTTTAATAAAATTAAGTAACAGATGTACATAAGGGATAAAACTCTTTAAAACCAAATGTCTAAATATTATTACATAGTTAATGCTCAAGAAATACAAAAGAGTACTTACTAATCAACTACTTTACCATTCTAGTTGAATACTGAAAAAAAGTATTTGTATAATAAGACACCTAAACATTTATGATGAAACTATCTATATTTGTTTTCATATTAACTTAATAATAATAATAATAATATATTTTCATATGAAGCGGTAACTTGGTGATGTGACATGATAATTTAAAAAATAAAACAATAACTTTGTTTACATCACTTTTATTTTGCCGACCGGGTTTCGCTACTACCGTAGCTTCTTCAGGGCAGTATATAACTAAACTATGAACTAAGATACACATGTATTATAGATTGATATAAACAGGTGAGTGGAGGGCCAAGGATGGGAGATCAGCAGTTACCTGACCGTGAAGGGTGTATACTTTGTTTATTGGGAATAATTTAAGAATTGTATTTTTATTTAAATTTATTTGATTATTTATGAGTCTGCTATTAGTTTTTTTTGCTTTCCTTATTTATAACGCTTCTAATTTATCTAGTTGAATGCCTGTTCCATTTTTATGCAGTAAACTAGTGCCTGTATTTTTATTGAATGTGTGGTCTGTTTCTAAGAGATGGTTGGCAAATTCAGAGAACCCATTACAGGCGGACATTAATCATTATTTTTTAAATAATAATAATATATGAATTACTTTCATAGCGGCCCTTTCGTGGGGAAATCACCTCAAGGGTGACCATCTTACTTCCCAAAAGTTTTGTCTATAAGTTATACTCGCTTTCATTTCTGTTTCTTGTACACTTTTAATTTTTTCATTTAAAAAAAAAGTTAAGCATTTATAAAATTTTGTATGCTATAATTCCTTCAGTTTTTCAATTATATTCTTAAATAACCCGATATATACCTTAATTTTAGAAGAATTTTTTTTTTAAATTTAACTCTCTAGAAGTCACAGACCCTCATGGAAAATAATTTCCATGAGGGTCTGTGTCATATTTGAGGATGCTGTGTGGAGGGTTTTTTGAGGAGCAGAATTAGTGATCCGTTCTTATGTGACAGGCGTCAATTGTGTTTATATGTTAAGGAGCGCGTTTGGCGTATATCCCAACTATGCACCGGTGCCGAAGGGATCAATGATCAAGGTAAATTTGTCGGAGCATCTTCCATGCAAACATCGATAGTACAAGGACGGCATTCCCACCTGACGACTGTGCTCTATAAATTGTAATCCGTTTTTAAAAATAGGGGAGTCTATCAAACGGACGCCCGTTTCTGCAGAGAATCCAGAGTTTTTCAGGTATTTTGGAGCTTTAAACTAGAAATGGCTGCAAAATTTAACACTAAGGCGAATTCCGTCATATTATATATTTGTCACCGGTATTTGTTTTAAGTACTCAAACCATTTTCTTGAATAATGTACTTCACAACACAGGTGAATTTCTAGGGTGAAGGAAATTATCCGTTATGTACGTATATTATGAAAAAAATACGTATAGTTAAATAAAATAAAATCCTAATAATACGTTTGCTTCCGGGTATTAATTCAGTATATCTGTTAAATCGCATGAAATCTACAAAATAGTGCAATAATCATCAAAATCATCTAATTTTTAATTTTTACTTTAAAAATTTCTATTCATTGAGTTGTAGGTACATAATTTTAGATTTACCAAAAATAATTCTCTGTCGGTATTGAGGCTTAATAAGTTTTTAATATGTGTACATTACGGACTACCGCGTTAAATAATTAATTATTTAAACGATCACATTAATTTATCAATCCATCCAGGTGTTGCAATGGTGATGAATTTCATTCCTGCTGATTATTTGGGTTACTAGAAATATATTAATAATTATTGTTTTAATTCAATAAACACTTGCAATTAAATTCAAATGAATTGAACGATAATTCATTTTTATGAACTTACTAAAACAACTTAATAAAAATTTCGGGAATTCAAGTACATACATTATTATTTTTATTTTAAAGAAACGCTATCTTTCCTGGATAACGAATAACCTGACAATATTAATAAATCTCCTACTTACAATACAGTAAGCGGAAGATGTTGCTTGTGTCGTGGTGGAGGACTTAGCCTCCTTGGTTGAGTGGTTACGATCCCTCGCTACGAATCCGGAGGTCACGGGTTCAAATCCCGACTTTCGCAAATAAATTTTATTTATTTAGTGTTATTTCAGAAAATGTTCATTTCAATAGAATATACAACAATTGCGACATGTTATATTAGGGATTTGTGTGGTAGATACTTTCAGTATCGCCATGGTGAAACACCACGATTCAAAATCGAAAAATTATTTGAAATGGCTTCAACCGTGTTTGGTGACCAGATCTGAGAGTAGCCATGTACTTTCCTGCCTTCCCATCTCGTTCCCCTCCCATCTCTTTCCCCTCCCAATTACCTTTAGACTCACAGTATACCCCAATTGATGCCTCAATTAGTCTCAATGGCACAAGAAGTTTGGGAGCAGTTAGGACTCTTGGGCGGGACACATATAAAAAAAAAATAATATGAAAATTGAAAAAATTAAACGTAGTATTTTTATTACGGAAGTTCAGAAAACGTAGAACATTTCCCAAGGAGAGAAACGTAATCTCAAAAAAGGAGAAAACTTTAACTGGAAAGCGCAATTTCCGTTCTCTGGCTTCGCTATGACAAATTAATTTTGCATGTTTTCAGAACATGTTTAATTATTGAAGAATGCATTTTCATCCCGTACTTTTCGTGGGCTGGAAGTTACTACTGCTTCCGTAGATATTCCGGAAGATGCTGCGAAGAAGACAGGAATTATTCCAACGGAATAAACTTCTGCCGACGTAATGAATATTGCACGATATCTTAAATGGAAGAAGTCTCACGAAAAACATAATATTCCAAGAATAAAAAGTAATATCATAATGGGTAGATGTAATCATTTGGAGCGTTTTTAGCTTGAAGTGTAGGCACTGTTGTTCTGGAACGATTTTTTTTATAATATTTTAATGCTGACTAAAAAAACGACCGTATCCGACAGATATCAATGTTTTTTTGTTGTTTTATGTGACTACTATACCTACATTACACTGTACTATGGCATCACTAGTTTTTGGAATTTTAACTTTTGGAACGCAGAGCTTCTATAGTGTGCCGAGGTTTAGTTTTTGGAGTCTAGTTTCGTAATAACTTACTTATTTCTTGAAAAATAACATTTTTGTAAATTGTGCTATCTTACTCTCAGATCGTATATATAGAGATATACTGTGATCAATCTTTACCAAGGAACCCAGTATCGCCTGTCAAAACCAATACTACAGTATACTCGTGCTTAAGCAAAAATGACCGCCCCTTTTCGTACCTACACACCAAGCGTGTCAATTTCATTAGCACTAATACCGAAACAAACTCCTGTGCTTACACATTTCGACAGTGTTTCCCAACAGCCCTATAGTTCAATGAAATCCACGAATCGACATTTATAAATAACAATCTATTTT